>JBBPNI010000421.1:0-23337 GCA_038091135.1 Leccinum fibrillosum | reverse complement strand
AACGAGGAACGGTGGTCTCAGTCACGTCCTCGCAAGATCTCGCGAACCGCATTCCCGCCAACACCTCTTACGATCCCGTGCTCGATCACCGTGAACATGGCAAGCCGGGCCCTCACGCGCACGACGCGCTAAAGTTGAATACGTACCTGTACGGGCTCAATTGCCGTTTGCTGGAGGAGAACACGTCTCTCGTGGCGCGGGTGGCAAAATACGAAGCGGCACAGCAGGGGCCACGACTCAGCATCGAGGGTGCGGGGAAGGGGCGACGGATGAGTGCTGGGAGTGCGTTGGGTGATGTTGAGGAGGAGTCTGATGCAGAAGGTTGGGCTGAGGAAAAGCTCCAGCTGGAAGCTCTGGTGCAAAAGATGACGATGGACCTCGGCCAGCTGACGGAAGAGAAAGACCGGGTAGTCCAGGACTTGGAAACGGAACGCAGCGAACGGTCTAGAGACAAGGATCGGTGGCGAGATCGGATGTCAGAGGTAGAAAGAGGCGTTTCGGACGTCATCAATGAATTGGAGACGCGGGCCGAAGAAGCGGAAGGACAACACGCCGATGTTGTCGAGGAGATGGGCAAGATGAAGCGCGAAGCGGACAAGGTTCGTAGCCATCTGGAAACGGAACGCGCCCTCGCGCTCGAACGTGCTGCCAAGGCAGAGAGTGCACTGGAAAGTGGCAAGGAGCTCGGGGGCTTGTTGAAGGATGCCAATGCCGAACTCAGCGAACTCAGCAGCGAGTTGCAAGTAGCCACAGCTCGTGCGGAGGAGCTCGAGGAAGAAATTACGGCACTTCATCGCAAGGTCGGGGGACTCGAGAGTGAGCTAAAGGAAGAAAAGCTCTCCAACAAGCTCGCCGAAGAGGATTTGCAAAGCCAGGTTAGCGAGATGGGCAATGAAGTCATGCGGGCGACGGCAAGAGTCTCCGAACTGCAGCAAGAGCTCGCCGAACGTGACACCGAACTCGATGGTCTTGAAGTGGAGCTGCAAGTCAAGTCGGACAAGCTCGACCAACTCCAGCGGTGTGCGGCGCAGGGTGACAAGGAGACGGCTGAGGAAATGCGATCGCTGAAGACGTATATTGGCGAACTTAAGGAGAGCGCGGCAGAACGCGTCAAGGATCTTCAGGGGCAACTCGCGCGAGCGCAAGACCGAATCGATCAGCACGAGGTGGAGGAAGAACACGCCAACGACCGGATGGAGAGACTCGAGAAGGAGGCCGAGAGGGCAACGGAACTCGCTCGACAGATGGAGGAAGCGTTGGAAGCCGCCGAGGAGAAGATGAAGTCGGACGAAGAGAGGGTGGCTGAGTTGCGTAGCAAAGTGGCGGCGTTGGAACGCGAGCAGGAAAAACAGCGAGATCTGGTGGTCACTAACCCGCCAAGCAATCATGAAGCGGAGGACGCTCTCGAGGCAGAGCTGGACGAGGCGAACAGAGAGATTGCGAGGTTGTCTGCTCTTCTGCAGCAGTCCCCCGCTCGGCGAGCTATTGACAAGGCCAAGGATACGAGGATCGAGGTGTTGGAACGCGAGAAGGAGGAGTTATTGGAGCGCATCAGGGCTCTGAAGAGTAGCCACACGGAAATGGCGACCCCGCAAAGAGTTGTCAGCACGAGCGGCATTTCTCCAATCCATCGGCACGTTCTGTCCATGAGTCTCAAGACACCCAAGACGCCTGGGGCGCCGCTTAGAGATGTAAGTGTCTGGCGTCCTCCCATGGCTGAAATCGAGGGTTTACGACGATGCTTGACAGCTTTCGTGGTTGAATGCGACCACTGCGGGTGATCCAAGCGCTTCGCCCCTGTTGGCGGAGATCGTGAGACTGCAGATAGAGCTCGACTCCGCGAACGAGAGCATCGATCAGAAGCTGGACGAACTGCAAGAGGCGGGTTTTGATGTCGTAGAGCTCACGAAAAACCTCGAGGATGCGCGTTCCAACGTCGAGTCGCTCGAGAAGGAGAATGCAAGATTGCAGAGGAGAGAGGAGAGGCGGCTTCGTCGACTCGAAAAGCTTCGGTGCCAAAAGTGTTTTGTCAAGATCGACCCATCGAGATTGCACCGCGCCTTTGAAGCGGATGAAAGGTATGGAACAGACACTTCTTGGATGATCGTACCAACGCCTTTGTATAGTATTCTTTCCGTGGACGTGTCGGGAGTGGACCTCCTGGACAATCCCCCCACGCCGCTCATTAAGACCAGCGAAGCACTCCGCTCGGAACTTCGAAACGTGAACACTCAGTTGGACGCCTTGAAGAAACAGTGGCAGGACGAAAAGCGCCAACTCTTGGGCGAAAAGGCTGTCCTCCAGGACGCTGCAAATCGTATGAACATCGAAGTGCGCAATGCGAAGCAGGACGCGAAGAAGGCGATCGAAGCTGAAAGGGAGAGTCGCAGATCAAGAGCGGATACACAAGGGGTAGGATCCTCTGTTTCGTGCTCCACCCGTGCACGAGCTCACGCTTGTTTCGTTTGTAGGAGGCCGAGAAGGCGAAGGCAGTCATCGCCGATCTCGAGGCAGAATTACAAGCGGAACGGATGCGTCTCCGACAAATGTCCACGGAACAAGATCGCCTGCAGCGCGAGATTGGAGACGTTGCTCGACAAATGCAACGTACTGAGATGGTGATCATGACGACGACGTGTTTCGATTCATCGGCTGACTTGCGAACCTAGGATATGGATGACGTCAAATATCAGCTTCAAAAGGCCAAACAGGACAATAACGATCTCGAGACCGAGCTCCGAGGTACGCAGGATTGTTTACATACGAAGTTCTTGCCTGAAAGAGCCGCTACAGGAAACGCAAACGTGGAACAGAAAGCCCGGCTCTTGGAATCCAAGGTGCGGGAAAACACGTCGGCGATCGAACAACTGCGTCAGGAACGGTCCATTCTTGCGCGAGATCACAAGGACCTTCAGCAGCGATATGCCCAAGCTTCCGAGGTGCGTCTTTGTTTCGTTTCTGTCTGTTGGAACAAGTCTTTACCTGACGCTCGTACGTCGTCGCCACCAGCGGGCTCATAAACTTCGAAGCGAATATGCGGCGTCTCAGAGATCGCACGAGAACCGACGTCAGCAGCTGGACATCCACCTTGCTGAGATCGAGGAACTCCGACACGCGCTTTCGACTCAAGCGGACGAACTGCAGCGTACGGAGCAAGAAAAGAACCGGATGGTCATGGAAAAGACGGACATCGCTAGGACCATCGCTGTGCTCGAGGCGGAACTGAAACGCGTCCGAAAAGACGCGGAGATCTTTGGTCGCGATCTGAAGGCGCTGCGTGCAGAAAAGGAGAAGGCAAAGGAGGAGTCCACAAAGGCGGAGCGTACCAAGAAACAGGCCCAGACACAGATTCGTCTGCTCAACGATCAGCTCGAGAGTCAAAAGACGAGGATCAAGAGACTGCAGAAACACGTCTGTTCTACGTGCGTACTCGCCTTGCTTGTTCTTCATACTATCGTGACAATCTCTGCTTTCAGCGATGACGGTCAGCTCGATGCGCTGAATGTGCAACATAAACGAGAGTGCAAAGGGTTGATCGTCCAGATTCGTTACTTGAAGGCCAAGTTCACGCGAGAATCGACGTTGCGGGACAATCTCGGTTATCAAAAGCAATACCTCCTCGTACTCCTGGCGAGTTTCGAAACAAGGTAAGGTGGACAACCATCTCCTGTCGGCTCAACCTAACGCATCCGTGACCAGCGATAAACGCATCTTGGCTTGTATATCACGAATAGGATACCCTAAACCTTCACCTGTCGTCACGAAAAAGCGCCGGACCTTTAAGAGTGCTGCGTGGTGCATCGTGTTTATTCGGCGTGCAAGGTGCGTTCCTCGCCGGGAGACTGCATCCAGGTTCTCAATCTGGTATAGGTTTGCGAGTAACGCCTGGCGAGAAGCCTGCGCCAACAAGGAAGCCATCACGGACGCCCTGCAAGAAGTTCGTCGACGTAGAACGACGGCTGAGCAAATATGAAATGTTCTCTATTATCGTGTGTTTTGCGCACCGTGCTAATACATCCTCGAACTCTTGTTGTCTGTATTTTGTCCGCGTTGTGTAGTGTGTATTACCATAATCTCAGCTCTGAAATCAAACAGGACCGAGCGGAAAGGCAATACTACGAAGACTGGGACGGAGGCCGTCGCTGCTTGCGCGTTTCGGAGACAATTTTGACAGCGTCCTTGGAGAATACGTAGGATAAACCACTCCAGATGGTGGTCACGGCGACAAGGGCCCTAGCGAGGATGTATTAGCACGCGCAGAACAGCCAAGCGACTGGCATACTGCATCTCGGGGAGATATGCACTGAGGTATGCGGGGGCGATCGGGGCGACGGTCGTGCCAAACATCAACGCAAGCTGAGCGGCAGTGTTGTACTAGGTTGTGAAAACACGCATATAGGCGTTCGAAGTGGCTGACTGACGAAAAGCCATGCACACACCTTGCTGATGGCCGTCGGACGTACTTCGGCGGAAGGGATCGAAAAATCCCAATAACGTTGCCAATTTTTCTGTATGATACGGAGGGATCGATCGGTGTGCTCCTTGGTCTGCAGGGAGGCCCGCTTACCGGGTGAGGCAAGGAGGTATAACGGATGTAGAACGCGGACAGGCTAAGGAGCACGTCGCGTCCGATGACGATCGTCGCCAACCACACTGGTCCCCTGGTGAGCCACAGAGTGATGGATGGAAAGCTCGGGGAATACGCACGAGGAAGCATGCCTTTGACGGCGAGCGTGATGGTGAGCGTGGTCATCAACGCCTTGTCGGCGGCGGGGTCGAGGATGGTGCCGAGCACGGAGTGCATCTTGAACCGCCTTGCCAAGAATCCGTCGAGCTGTAGTGTGTCAGCGCGCGCGACGGGTCGCGTCGCCTGTTCGGACAAACGAACAACGAGACGGGTAGCTCACGAGATCCGAGAAGCCGGCATAGACGAGCAGGCCGGTGGCAAGATAGAAGTCGTCATACAGAATGGACCATCCCAATGCGGGACAGGCGAGGATGCGTGATACGGTCAGCATGTTGGGGATGGTGTAGATGTTTTCGCGCAGGGTGGGTCGTTCACGCAAGACTTTGGACTGGTTGCTTGGTTCTGGGTCGGCCTGGAGGATGGGAGAAGGACGGAGTGCATGTTGTACGCAAGGTGTCGCTGCGAGATTCCTCCGCAGCTGAAGGGGTGTAAAATGACGAGAAGGAATGCGTGGAGGATGCAAAAGGAGAGACCGAGCACGAAAGAGAGGCAGCAGACGAACAGCCAATACGGAGGTAGACATCAGAAAGCTTCAGGTACCAAATAGGAATCCTGACATATTCAAACACAGTATGTACTACTCGAACTACCACTTCCCCCTTGCAATGCTCCCGACGACTCCAGTTCACTCAAAGTCCAGGTGCAGCGTCACCTATCGAGAAAAACTGTCATGCTCCATGAAATATTTCCGTGCGAGTCAAAGCTTACTTTGGAAACCACCTCCTCTATTTTTCTCCCGAATAGATCAACAAAGTCGCGCATACCTTCAGTAATCTTTTGGGAGCAAGATTGACAGTTCCGTGCTTTCACGGTCTGTACTGTCTTCTCCGCACTGATCTGCACGATTTCTTTGCAAGGCTTGTCTCGCAACGCCATGAAGGTTTCCTCCATAAAGTCTTCCCACCATTGGACTGAGTCATTGAATAGTGTCAACTTGAATCCGCTGGCAGAGGTGTTGGATAGCTGTGATCTTGGACACGAACAATTGGCAGTGCTTTGGCAGGGGACGCCGCTACGACCATGACGATCGATGGTGGTGTTCAGCACCTGATATTGGCCAGACAACCATGAACAGGCCTCTGCACTCCCGTAGTGGGATGTGATCCATGAGAGATCGAGCCTCAGCGTGTATACAGCCTCCCCACACTGCTTGTGGTAGGTGAGCAAGGCAAGCAGGTCACTTGCGGTGAGCAACTCAATCTCTTGGAACCACGATGGGATGAGTGGCTGGGTCAACGTGTATCTTGCAGCGAGCAACGTCTCCTCCCGCAACCGTCCTCGATGCGCAATCGCAAAGCACCTCAAAGGTGCTTCTTGAAGAACCTTTGGGGTTGAGATCGCCTGGCGAGCTTTCTTCTCGATGGCATCAAGAGAATACTTCGTGGCTGCCTCGAGAACATCTATGACATCCCTCAGAACCTCTATCTTAGGCTCTTCTGCCAAAGTGCATGGATAGCAGAAGCGAAGGAGGATGTCAAGAATCTTGCTGTTCTCCGTCACAGGAACAACGGCAAGGCCATCCTTGATCTCCTGATCCTTGCTCGCTTCAGCGGGCTGAGGGATGTCGAAGAGGGATTCAAAGACTGGGGATGCCAGAGAGAGGAAGAGCTTGAAGACACGGAAGTCGATGTTGTCTGAGGAACGCAGGATGATATCAGCCTTTGCGTGATCGAATGGTGCAGATGCGTAGGGAGCCTGAGGGTTTTCAGACATAAACATGTCGTTGGTGTATGTAGAGAAACGCTATTACAATCCAATGAAGTTAAAGGTGACGAAAAATGAATCACGACATACAGTATTGTCTGTTGCAGGACCGCAAGGAAAACAACAAGCGGGTCAAGGATTTATAGCTTGGTGGAAGGGCCTGCCCTCGTGTCCGCAATTGCGCCTTCTGATAAGGTTGAACTGCCTGGTGTCCATGAGGCCAGGCGCCACAGGAGTCATATCTTTGAAGGCCAGTCCGATTACGATGACTACAGCCCTTCGCGAACCAGTTTCTCGTCTGAACGGATCGAGTATCTGGATGCGAAGGCCGTACACCCGGTGACATGGTATCGATGGGAGAGCAAACCTACCGTCCACCTAGGCCATCTTTCTGTGCGAGTCGTGGTCACATCCAACGGCATTCAGTGAAAACGCTTCAGCCTCATGTTGGCAGACCATGTTCTGAATTCAATCGCGTAATGTTGCTTCCTTGGTTCTTCACATGTCGGTAGCGTGTCGAGAGCTACGCAAGCAAACGATTCGAATTCTCCAGGACCGGTATCAGAGGGACTATCCGCAGGCTGTTTCCTGAATGATCTGCACTGGCCCCCCAGAGAGGCCGTACTTACATGTCATAGGAGGTGAAATGCACGGAGGGGGTGGACTAAACAAAGTATAGGTGGAGAAAGGAAACTCACAATGGTATCATTAATGCATTTACCCGAGAAATTCGCCCCGCTCAGAACCAATACATTGAGGCAGAACTGAGGCGCCATTCAGAACGATCACAGAATCTGCCCTGGAACTCAATAATGAATGGCCCAAAAAGTTGATGGAATATTACTAGATCTGATGATGATGGTGCTAAGAGTAACGGGGTGTTGACGCTTATTTGGACTGTGATCGGAAAAGTTTATGTTAAATGGGTCCGGCCCGTGACAGCGCGCAGACTGGGAGAAATTGAATTGTCCTTCGTGCCGGTGACTCTGTGAGGCCGAGGTGTTGCCGTGTCGCGCGCGCTGCCGACCAATATTGGTTCCGGGTGGGCCGGGGAAAATTTTACCGCCATTTAAGCGGGCCGTGCGCTCCAGCCAATCAGAGGTTTGCTTTAAGTAAGGAAAATTATTTAGATAAATTCCTCGCCTCATTTCACTTTACACGCTTTACTGTTACTGTACACCCACTCTACATTCGCTTTACGCCACTTTACTCCACGTCTACCGTGTGTGGAACCCTGCCGGCGCACGCAGTGCGCTCGAAAACGAAAAGCGCAAGTTTTCGCGAATTATTACGTAATAAGTAGTACTTACAACTCTACGACTCGACTTGAACGCGATTGGGTGTCGACGGCAAATACATCCCCGCCCAGTTCCCCATGAATCTCGGCGGTCGCGTGGGGTGACATGGACCATCATGGTACTAGCAGGTTGAATGCAACTGGACGTAAATCTTTCATTCCGGGCGCCGGGTGCGTTGTGCAATTTACAATTTGCCAGCTGATACACGGGGGCGATGAAACCGAGTCATTTCCATTACATCCGATGCCTCTACTTAGAAGGATACATCGAGTTCCACCTAAAACAACAGTGTTTAGTTCCATCTGAGACAAAATCAGGCTCAAACAACAAGAGAGACATACTGCTTCCGTCGCCTTCTCCACTTCCGCCGTGAAGTGGTCCCAGATGAACGTGCTCAAATCCAGGTAAGCCGATGGTCGGCAGGTGTGACATGCAGCTGCCGACTCTAGCGCCTCCGCGATCAACAGCTGATCCGTGACCACTTTGGCGCACGGCCGCTCCCGAAGCACCTCCCGCGTGCGTTCCATGTACTCGATGAACCATGCGTTCACCTCATAAATCTTACCGTCCGCCAGCGGCCACGGCAGCGAGTGGTGAAGACAGTCATCGCATTGGAACCACACCCAGCGCGACGCGAACCCGGGGAACCACGAAAAGTCGGACGTAAGCGAGCACACCGCCAGGCTGCACTTGCGGTGGTACTGGAGGAGCTTGTGGTACACCGAAGCAGGTATGTGCTCCAGCTCTTTGACGTACGGACCAAAAATAGGCGAGCGAAGCGTGTGTCGGGCTGCGAGGCGCGTCTCGGCTTCGAACCCAAAGCGGTAAGCGATGGCGAAGACACGCAATGGTTCGGTTTCGAGGAACGAAGGCTGAACGAGCATTCCCCGCACGCGGCTCATGACGCCCTTCATCGCAAACTTTCTCATCAACTCCAACACGGCCTGGATGTCGTCGAGGTTCTCGAGGACGGGGTTGGAAAAGGGGTAGCAGTACTGGAGAACCCTCTCCGTCGTTGCGCCATCCTCGACGAGGTCGATGGTGTCCCGACCCGACTCCTGCCTCACGATCAGCCCCTCAAAGACGGGGGAGGGTGAGGAGGATCCCGATGCCAGACAACGCTTCAGCAGAGGCGAAGACATGGTCAGGAATACCTTGTGGACAGCGAACCGCGCGCCGTCTGACGCGTGGAGAGTAAGGTCTGCGTCTTGGTCGTCAAAGGGAGCACGATAGGGCGTGACTTCGAGTGTCAGAGCTGACATGTCGACGACGGCTTGAGACACGGACATGGAAGATAATGGAAATGGAAATGGGTGAGCTCCTGATTGATCGCGCCTCTGATGTAGATATAACTGTCGCAAAAACACGAGTCCACTGGTATTACATGTGGTTGAGGTCAGTTGTACGCATGGCATGGCGATGACCGGCTGCGTCTACTATTGATAGACACGAGGCAGTAGCAAGATTGTTCTATTGGTCACCGATGAAGTTCATGTGGAGAGCCGATTTATGAACGTTGAGATTGGAAAGCTCCCTGCGGCTTCGTATGAAAGGGTAAAGCTTTCTATAGGCTCCTCACGCGATTGTACGTAGACGCTTGATTCCGAACTGAAACAGCAGCCTAATAATCGGACCTGGACCTTGCTGCATCGTTTTGTCAATCATGACACGCGTCAACCATGCCCACAGTCCAGCGGTGAATCACTCCCCCTATCTTATCACATTCCATCATGAAATCCAGATTGGTACCATACCCCGACATGCTGACATCGAGAAAGCTACATGCCAAATAAATCACTCATTACAACTTGCTGTGGTGCATGCCCCAGATTTCGTCAATGGCACCACACCACACCGAAACTCCACCCAATACATTCCTGCGTCATTTGCACAGCCTCTGGTCATGCCTCATGCTTGCTTCGTCAAACCTGACCCCTTTCTTGACGTCAAGAACAATAGAAGGTGAGGAGGGCGGTGTCGTGAATGCAGTGATGTATGAAAACTCGTGTAGATCAAACGATTCAGACGCCGAGGTATTCGTGTCCGTCCCGGGGGATTCGGTGCGTGGGATTCTGAGAGTTACGGAAGCGACGGACGTTGTATTCTCGGCGGTTGTCTTGACTGCGTCCTGTGCACTGAGTCAGCGGTGCTGTTTGATCTGCAACTTACTCAGACTGCTTTTACCTGTCCCGCTCTCAGACGTTCGGCGACCTTGCGACCTTGACGTCTTCCTAGGACTTTGGGGAACACATTGCAGCTCGCAAACATAAAGCTAGTTCTCGATTTCCGCGCGACGTTCGATGGCCGACTCGCGGGCCTCTTCAAGTAACCTCTGGCGTACAGCTCTTCCTTTAACGTTTCGCTAGCCAGCGGCGCTAGATCAGAACCGTATCGACTGATATCGTTGGTCAGCGCCATGTTGTCGGTCAATCTTTAGATTACCTGTTGTCGGGGGCAGAACCGTCTGCGTTGCTAAAAGAGTCATCGATGTCGATCGTCATCACTTCGGAAATATCGCAATGGTCGTCCGAGGGGTCCAACAGCTCGTCGCAGAGTTCCACAGCTCCTCGAACTCCTGTCGTCTCGCCAAGTCTTGTATTCGTTCCTCGGGTATCAGTCGGCTTCGGTGGGGGGATCGCAGTATCAATCGCGCAAACGCCGTCGTCGCACGCGCTCAACGTTTGGAAGAGATTTACGCCATCAAGCTGAAGTACGAGATATCCGAGTCCGGGTTGGGTGGTCTTTATCGTGCCGGCATCCTTGATGATCGATCGTCTGAGCTGCTTTTTTCCCTGGACGTTGGAGAAGAGCCTCTTTTCGGCAGCGAGGAGAACAGGATCAGAAAGGGATATATGTAACCGGTCAGCTGGGATAGTGTGCCGATCGTGGGTATGACCGCCTGGAGAGAAAAAGAGGGCTGGGCGGCTTCTTGGGTTTGGCGACGGACGAGGTGTGACGCGATTTAGGTGCCCCGGCAAAAGAGAGGAAAGCGGAAAAGGCATCTTGACGCTGCTGATGTTCGCTCTTGACCGCCGGTTGAAAAAGGGGGCCGGATCGAGTTCTTGAAAATACAGGCCCTTGGACCTGGTGGCTGACCGGACAATGATCATGAGGCTGACAGCTTAACTCGGTCGTCCAAATATGGTGGACCACTGCATTTCTTCGGCCACGAGGTCGAGATATGGCTTGTTGATGGCAGTGATGCGGAGGATTGCGGATGACGCATCAACGGTATTAAGAGCGAGGGTGTTCTTATCCCCAGGACATGACCCGTTATCTGGATACATTTGGGCGGATATGATCCTATGTACTTGAAGTTATTCGGGCGCTTGGTTGGGATCCGATGTGCGCAGAAGCAGTCGGACGAAGGGAATTTCCAGGTGGTCGCGATTACAGTATCTCCGCAATAACATTGATCAAACTGTCTGTAGTACGTACTGCCTAATCGAACCAGATTGGGAACAAGATCAAGGTCTGCGTTTGGCTAAACTGCATGCTGTAAGACATCCACTACGATAAGTATCGCCTGCACCCTCAAATGGTGAGCTCGTGTTCGAAGCTGCTGAAGGGCCACCGTTCATTTAAGATGGCATGATTGCGCACGTCCTTGCAACAAATTCCGGCTGGTAGTTGGTGTGACGACGAGTGGGAGAACAGTAGTCAACAATGGTGGGCAACAGTGGGTACAATTTTTCTCATCGGTAGTTGTTCGCTGTGATGGTATGGCGCAAAGTTGTTGATCTGAGGCAAGTAAACAAATCACACGAAGAAGATTTATGGTGGTTGTATCCTCCAAATCGGTCAGTATCGCTCCCACTGCACTGTAAGTACGGCCGCATTTCAAAAAGCAACGTACGAATTGTCAGTTCTGTGGAAGGGTGCGGTGTCGGTTCGGTTCGGGTTGAACGCAACCGGCGAACGTACCGAACGTTCAATTTGCACTGCCAGTGGACTTAGGGGAACGTTCTGAGTACCTGGCTCGAGGACTGCCTCAGATCCCGCCGTTGCTGCAGCGTCTCACAGAGTAGAATACGCACGAAAGCTAAAGATCTTGTGCGTGTCTCAGACGAAGAGAATGTCTCGGTGCGTGGACCCGAAGTGGATTATCTCGGGTCAATGTCACAATTTACGTTTTGGCTTTTTCTTTTTCGGGGTGAAACACGCCACCTGGGAGATATCGTACCACAAAAATTATGATTTTACCAGAAATTAGTTAGACATATTGCTTCGACCGGGTATATAACCCGAGTCCATTCATACCGCCCTCAGATCAGTCCCATATCACATCTTTATTTCTGAATCATGGCCATTCCCCCCGTGTCCGCTGTCGCCCCCGAAGAGCATGACATTCCCCGCCCAAAGGATGTTGGCATCCTCGCTATGGAGGTCTACTTCCCCCGTAGGGTACGCGTTGTTGTTCACGCAACACCTCACTCGTTATTCACTCGCCCGATTTCAGTGCATCTCGGAGGCCGACCTTGAGGTCTTTGACAATGTTCCTGCCGGAAAGTACACCATTGGCCTTGGCCAGGAGTACATGGCTTGCTGTGATGACCGCGAAGACATCAACTCTTTTGCTTTGAACGGTACGTCATACCTTATCAAGTCTCTGTCTATCATGCTGACGCGTTCCGTGCAAAGCCGTCAGCGGCCTCCTCGCAAAGTACAACATTGACCCCAAATCCATTGGCCGCATCGATGTCGGCACTGAAACCATTATCGACAAGTCAAAATCCACGAAGACTACGATTATGGACCTATTTTCAGAGTCAGGTAACTTCGATATTGAGGGTGTCGACTCGAAAAACGCTTGCTACGGCTCCACTGCTGCTCTTTTCAACGCCGTTAACTGGATAGAGTCGACGTCATGGGACGGCCGCAATGCTATTGTTGTGGCTGGTGACATTGCCATATACGCCGAAGGGGCTGCACGTCCCGCTGGTGGTGCTGGTGCATGTGCTATTCTTATTGGTCCCAATGCACCGGTGGTGGTCGAACGTACGTCTTCATCACTGAAAGTGGTGGTAACTCAAGCTAATGGTCAAGTCCCCCAGCCGTCCATGGCAACTACATGACGAACATATATGACTTTTACAAGCCTAAGCTCGATTCCGAGTATCCCGAAGTCGACGGACCGGTCTCTGTTACCACTTACATCTCCGCTCTCGATGCCTCCTACGCACGTTTCCGTGAGAAGACTGCCAGATTAAGGAAGCTCCAACTTGTCAACGGACATGCCAACGGCAAGTCTGACAAGGGCTTCTCTCTTGACGATGTGGATTACGCTGTATTCCATGCCCCTTACGGAAAGCAAGTTCAGAAAGGTCTCGGACGTCTACTATACAATGACTTTGTCAACTCCCCCTCCGCACCCCAATTCGCTAATATCTCCGCTCCCGAGACCATTCTCTCTACCTCCTACACCGCATCACTCACCGACAAGAACCTCGAAAAAACGTTTATCGCTGCATCCAAGGCTGTATATGCCAAGAAGGTTGAGCCGGCCATGCGCTGCTCGAAGCGTCTTGGGAACATGTACACCGCTTCCCTATATGGCTGCCTTGCTTCGCTTCTCTCCACTGTTGAGCCTACTGAGCTGAAGGGCAAGCGCCTGAGCATGTTTGCTTTCGGCAGTGGTTGCGCATCCAGTTTCTTCACACTCCGTGTCAAGGGTGACACGTCAGAGATCCGGGGAAAGATGGACCTCATCAAGCGGTTGGAGAGCATGAATGTCGTGCCATGCCAAGAATATGTCGACGCGCTCACTGTGAGTTTTCTTTCGTAGGTGCCTTGATCGACGTCCGTGCTGAATTTGCCTCTTCCAGCTTCGTGAGAAGAACCACAACGCGGTCAACTACACGCCAGAGGGCTCGATCAACAACATCTGGCCCGGTGACTTCTATCTCGAGTCCGTGGACAGCAAGTATCGTAGGAAATATGCTCGCGCTCCGATCGCCTAATCACATTACTTTTCTCTACTATCGATGGACGTGTTCTGTTGTACATACTGGGAGGGTTGCGTTGCTCCGAATCACACAACGTCATTTAGACTTCTTTGATTTATATAGAGATACCTGAGATGACACTGGTATGTTGCTTGTACGAGTTGTTTGCGTAGGTTGAATGTAGGCATGCATTGTAAACCACCTGAAGGAGCAGATGATATACCCGCTCGAGTGGAATCAGTTGATCTCAAGCTTGAAGAGTGGCACCGTCATCCAGAAAATTTGCGGTTCGTCCATGTCAGAGTCGATGTCATCGGCCGATATTACACGCCAGCCAAATGTGCGAGGCATGTACGAGACATCATAGTGATCATTGGCCCTCCAAGCTTTGGTTCGAACCGAACTTTTGCTGAACCGAACGTCCCGAGTTGGCATGCCAGCCAGTGATGTCATGAGGTCCTGAACGCTGTTAACCTTTACCTCGAATCGTTTCTTGCCGGCGTACCTGAGGTGTTGGCATCCTTGCTAGCAAGACCGTGAACTTTGTCTGATATGCGACTAGGACTCGTGATTTACTAGTTACAACGAACTCCTGCCAGAAAATTACTTCGTGCAACCTTGCCCAGAGACAAGCGAGGTTTACGCCAACGCCAGTCGGCACTTCCCGAGTAGCCTAGTATCTATTAGTCACGTAACAGCAAAATTGACAGCATCTTTGACAACTCCTTTCAGAAATTGACGGGCGGAATCCCTCTTGAACGGTGCGCTGCATTTGCTAAGATGGTCCGGTACGTACTGCCCAATCGAACTAGATTGGAAACAAGTAAAGGTACGCGTTTGGTTAGACTGCATGCTATACTAAGACGTCCACTGACTGAGATATGATAAGTATCGCTTACACCTCAGAATCGGCCAATCAGACTCTGGATGAATTAGTGTTCGAAGCTGCTGCAAGCTGGTGGCCGTTCATTAAAGACGCGGCATAGTAATTGCGTACGTCCTCGCTAGCCTTCCGACGATTCCGGTTAAAACTTCGCATGCCAATAATTAGTATAATATGACCAGACCTAAAATTTTCTAGGAACAGTAGTCGACAACGGTGGGTCACGGTGCAGTTTTTCTGATCGATAGTTGTTCGCTGTGATGTTATCGTGCAACTTGACAAGAATACAAATCACACGAAGAAGATTGGTGGTTGTACGCCCTCCAAATGGGTCAGTGTCGTTCCCACTGCACACTGTAAGACGTACAAACTGTCAGTTCTAGTGTGGAAGGTACCCGTGCGCGCGGTGTCAGTTCGGTTCGGATTGAACACAGCTGGCGAACATGCTGAACGTTGCACTCAGGCTGGACTTAGGGGGACGTACCTGGCTCGAGGACCGCCTCATCCTGCCCTTGCTGCAGCGTCTCACAGAGTAGAATGCGCACGAAAGCTGAAGAGAGGAGATCTCGTATGTCTGAAGACGAAGAGCACGTCTCGCCGGTGTTAGACAGGCGGTGTAACTCGGGTCAATGTCACAAATGACAAAGTTCGACCGAGTAAGTATATAACCCCACCTCATACTATCAGTCCCATCTTTAATCTTGAACCATGGCTATCCCCCCCGTATCCGCTGTCGCCCCCGAAGAGTACAACATTCCCCGCCCAAAGGATGTTGGCATCCTCGCTATGGAGGTCTACTTCCCCCGTAGGGTACGCGTTGTTGTTCACGCAACACCTCACTCGTTATTCACTCCCCCGATTTCAGTGCATCTCGGAGGCCGACCTTGAGGTCTTTGATAATGTTCCTGCCGGAAAGTACACCATTGGCCTTGGCCAGGAGTACATGGCTTGCTGTGATGACCGCGAAGACATCAACTCCTTTACTTTGAACGGTACGTCATTTCTTATCAAGTCTCCGTACATCATGCAGATCCGTTCCGTGCAACAGCCGTCAGCGGCCTCCTCGAAAAGTACAACATTGACCCCAAATCCATCGGCCGTATCGATGTCGGCACTAAGACCTTGATCGACAAGTCGAAATCCACTAAAACTACGCTCATGGACCTGTTTGCTGAGTCGGGCAACCTCGATATCGAGGGTGTCGACTCGAAAAACGCTTGCTACGGTTCCACTGCAGCTCTTTTCAACGCCGTCAACTGGATCGAGTCGACGTCATGGGATGGTCGCAATGCTATCGTTGTGGCTGGTGACATTGCCATGTACGCTGAAGGGGCTCCCCGTCCCACTGGCGGTGCTGGTGCATGTGCTATTCTTATCGGTCCCAATGCACCGGTGGTGATTGAACGTCCGTCTTCATTACTGAAGTAGTGGTCACTCAAGCTGATGGTGAATTTCCCCAGCCGTCCATGGCAACTACATGACGAACACATATGACTATTACAAGCCCAGGCTCAATTCTGACTATCCCGAACATCACGGACCAGTCTCTGCTACCGTTTACATCTCCGCTCTCGATGCCTCCTACGCACGTTTCCGTGAAAAGACTGCCAGATTAAGGAAGCTCCAACTTGCCAACGGCAAGTCTGACAAGGGCTTCTCTCTTGATGATGTGGATTACGCTGTATTCCATGCCCCCTTTGGAAAGCAAGTTCAGAGATGTCTCGGACGTCTGTTCTACAACGACTTTGTCAACTCCCCCTCCGCACCCCAGTTCGCTAATATCCCCTCTCCAGAAGCCATCCTTTCTACCTCCTATACCGCATCACTCACCGACAAGAACCTCGAGAAAACGTTTATTGCTGCATCCAAGGCTGTATATGCCAAGAAGGTTGAGCCGAGCATGCGCTGCTCGAAGCGTCTAGGCAACACGAACACTGCTTCCCTATACAGCTGCCTTGCTTCGCTCCTCTCCTCAATTGAGCCTACTGAGTTGAAAGGCAAGCGCCTGAGCATGTTTGCTTTCGGTAGTGGTTGCGCATCCAGTTTCTTCACACTCCGTGTCAAGGGTGACACGTCAGAGATTCGGGAAAAGATGGACCTCATCAAGCGGCTGGAGAGCATGAAGGTCGTTCCATGCCAGGAACACGCCGACGCACTCACTGTGAGTTCCCTCTCGCGGGTACTTGATCGACGTCCGTGCTGAATCTGCTCCTTCCAGCTTCGTGAGAAGAACTACAACGCGGTCAACTACACGCCAGAGGGATCGATCGACAACATCCGGCCCGGTGACTTCTATCTCGAGTCCGTGGACAGCAAGTATCGTAGGAGATATGTTCGCGCTCCGATCGCCTAATCATAGTTGTTTCAACGATTTGAAGTAGTGCCAGTGCCAGATATGAAGGCTAAGACAAACGGTTTCGGGTATCTCAGGATCGTTCTGCTCCAACGAGGGACGTATTGGACGAAAATATAGCTTTGTTTTGCATGACCTACTTGGATTTCGGTCAGTGCTTCAACACAGATCTAATGAGCATCAGGAAATTCAATGACGGGTGGCCCGCCCTCCGCCGGTGGCATATTCTATCGGATTACGGCCTTCGAGGTGGCTTATAAACCCTTGCTCAAAAGTACCTTTCTTTATCCCAACATACGCATTGTCATGTCGTCAACTCGTTATTGACATGTTGTGCGTCATGAAGCGCGTAATGTACACTAGCATGTACATGATCTATACTACTAAGGGGTCCATGCATTGTTTTCTTACATCGCTAGTAAGCCTTCGATCCCCCCACTGTTTTATCGTCTAAATCCGCCGCCCGCCTCGTCCTCTCCGCCATCTCCTTCGCTACCCACGCCTCGACCCCCGTCACAGCCCCAAACGGTCGTGTTTTGTGCATCATCAGGAAACCCTGCAGACTCGCCATCGATAGCTCGCGCTCCGGAACGGCCTGCGCAAATTGCGCCGCGAGCGATTCGATCCGGTCGTGCGAGAGCGCGGGACCGCGGTCGCGGTGCGAGACGCCGACATAAGAGGGTCGTACGGGGGCGTCTTTTTCTTTCTCTTCGGCGGCGACCTTTTCGGAGAGTGAGGGCAGTGATGAGGACGAGGACGGTATCGAAGGGGAGGTCGACGATGCGTGTGGCTCTGATAAATCGATGAGGTTTTTCGAGTCCGGGTTTTTCTCGGCACAGTCAACGTCGGCATGCCTATTTTCACGTTTGCGCTCCCCAGCACGCGTAGAGGTGGTGGTAGCAGACGAAAATGAAGGGGAGTAGAATCGTTTAAAGAGCTCCTCGGCCTGTAACCGACTCGCGAGCTTGAACTCGATATGCAAGTCCATCCGACCGGGTCGACACAGCGCCGGGTCCAGCGAGTTGTACTTGTTTGTCGTCGCGAACAGGACGCGGCCTTCCTGTGCACCGATACCGTCGAGCGCGTTCAGAAGACCGCTCAGAGACACGCGATTTCCGGTGGGTGTCGGCGGAATGGGCGATTGCGCACCAGGTGGTTGGTCGGCGTCGACGGGGGGTTGAGTGGAGGTCCCCTGGGGAGACTCGCGGCTGAGACTGTGGTGGAAGGCAGCGTCGATGTCTTCCATGAGAGCGATACATCTCTCTGGGAGTGCCGAGATGAGTTCAGATAGACCACTGTCGTCCAATCCGGAGCGGGAAAGCGAGACGATGTACACGTTCAGTCCTAACTCCCCAGCAATGCTGTGGATGAGAGATGTCTTGCCAGATCCGGGGGCACCATACTGAGACCAAGGTGTGAGTATCAGATCCATGCAAAGTGAAGGAAGAAACTAACAAGTAGATATCCACGACGGAAGGGAATGCCACGTTCGGCGTACCACTCCTTGCTGTCCAGGAAATCGCGCACATCATCGATGACCAGGTCTGTAATACCAGGATCTAGGATAATCGAGTTGAGAGGCCGCTTGGGACGCGTCGCAAGTTCTCGCCAGCCATTCCCACTGCCAACGAAGTGTGTTTAGCTGGCCTGGTCCAAGACACGCTTTAGAAACACGGCGCACCCATTGTATCTATCCGAAATGAAGATGGATATCTTGTCCTTTTGGGCCTCTGCGTATTTGCCCCTGGCCTGTTCGAGGATTTCTGCCAGGATGCCGTGATTGCGGGTCATGATGCTGGGAGGACAATTGAGTAATGTTCCGATCAGATCGTCAAGCAGGACCCACTTCATGGTAAGCAGTTCGGTTGTAGACCATCCATGATTGTGGGATTGAACAGTGCGAGTGATCCTTATCCAACAACACTTGTACCAAAGTGTGTATGACTCCGACACTGCTGGAAGGTAAGTCACTTTCCGCGAGGAGGCGTCCGTGTCCGCGGTCGGGTCGAAATGAACTGAAAAGAGATCAAAGTTGGAAGTGCTGATCTGAACATTTCGTGCTCCTTCTGCGAATGACCAAATTAAAATCAACGGTCACTATGTCAGACGAGCTGACGCACTCCATGATGGCTGCTTTGATAGCCAAAGCAAGATCCACTCTGTCAGACACGAGTCAGTACGCGCAAATCAATTACATCACGAATGAAAGTGGCGCACGGAAGCTGACGTCGTCCTCGGAAAAGACCGCGGTGACGAAGAACGAGTTGATCGACCAGTACCAGAGTGAGGACAACAACCTGCGGGCAGTCTCGAAGAGGCTTCCGATGACCAAGAGAAACGCCCAGTCGCGCAATGCAGTGGCGGAGAACAGCATCTTGTAGATGGTAGTCAAAAGTTCGATGGGCCCTCGGGGGCCAGTCATCGTAGAGGAAGCATTGATACCCGTGGTTCCGTTGGTGCCGGAGGCAGCAAGCAGGGCCAGTTGCTCGACAACTTGCTGCAACGAAGCCATACAGCGAGTCGCAGGAAGGGTTCGTAGTAAAGAACGCTGCTCGACAGCGACGCAGCCTTCTTATACGCACGAGATAGACGCCAGGACCTTTATGGGAGTCATAATACTACTAAGCGTCGTGACTCCTTGTACACAGCATGTTCCGACATGAATTGGAGATGCAGTGGGCGATTCGGGTAGCGAGACATTGAACCACAGCCATGGAAAGGAACTTGGGGATTGATCGAAGCGCGCACTGAGGTCCGGTGAGAATATGTCGAGAGCGAGGGAAGGAAGGAGTCGGAGGCAGTGTGTGATAACCCGTCATAAAGCTGTACCGAAGGTTCCGTCCGAACTAACATGTCAGACAGAGTTCCCCTCGAGCTCACCCACGTCATATGTGAGTTTTTTTCTGAGCCTATTAACAACACTGCCCCGGCCAACCACACCGTTTTAGATGATTCTTCCTCACTCACCTCCCTCGCGTTGGCGCTGCTCACTTTGAGCCCCATCTTGCTCATGGTGCGTGCAACAGCACCACCCACGTACTCGCGCGCAGATCAGACTTGCAACTAGCCCGCATATGCCGTCCTTGCCGTGCAGACCCGCGAACTCACCATCATCAACATGTGGACGGGCCAGATCCTTTGCGAAGCGTTCAATTGGGTCTTGAAGCACATCGTCAAGGAGGAACGACCCATCAGTACGTATCTCATCATTCTTCTGACAGGTAGCTGACCAGCGTCGAGTTTAGACGATAGCGTCTATCTTGGCGGATATGGATTTCCATCCTCACACAGTCAGTATATGGGTTATTTTGGTGGTTTCCTCATCTGCCACATGTACTTTCGGCATCGATTCGCCTCGTCTGGGAATCCTCTGATCGATCAAGCGCTCAGATTCGTCGTTTACCTTGGCATCATCTCGTGGGTTCAGCTTGTCGCATACTCGAGGCAAGTCTCCCCCTATGTGATATTAGAAAAGCTTGAATGCTCTCTGTAGGCTGAACCTGTTGTACCACACGCCACGTCAAGTATTGTGGGGGCTTGGTATCGGCGTCTGCCTGGGCGTCATGCACTATGTCTTCACAGAACTGGTTCCTTACACCCGGCCACTCTCGGTCTTTGCGCGTGTGCGTGCTGCCATCCTTGCACACCCTGTGGTGGTTTGGATGCGAATCAGGGACGGGTGGGCGGTATGGGATGATGGTGGTACAGAGGCGGAATGGAAGTACTGGAAAGCAGCATATGACAAGCGACAAGCCCGCGTTGCACGAAAACGCGTTCAGTGATGCCCACGCAGCAGGAACGAATGTGGTTATATATAACATACTCCGATCATGGTGGAAAATGGTCCATGCTGTACAGACGCATAGCTTTTATTGTTGATACCCTACTACTATCCGCCAGCTGATACGGCACCGGTCCGCATTAAACGCCCAGAAGCATTTTGACTCGAACAACCATCGCAAAACATTACCCACTTAATGATCATGTTCGTAGGTTCCACGTGATACCAAGTAAGTTGACTTCCCATTCTCATTATTCTTGATCATGTTGTTCTCGCACACGTCCTGTTGCGCTTGTTCTACATGTTTCGACGCATCTGGCCAAGCTTGCAGGTGTTTCACCGTATCGACAGGACCACCATGTCCTCTTCGAAGATCCCAGCGTCATCCATACCGATCCTGAGTTCCATCTCAGCCTACAGAGCATGGAGGCAGACCGCATTCGACCAGAAGAAGACAGTCGGATTCGTGCCCACGATGGGCGCCTTGCATGACGGCCACCTCGCTCTCGGTTAGCCCCACCTCTCTGGGCTCAGTATCAACGCTCACACACACTCACACACAGTGCGCAAATCGCTCCACGAAAACGACCTAACGGTCGTCTCCGTTTTCGTCAACCCCGCGCAGTTTGCACCGCATGAAGATCTGGGCACCTATCCGCACACACTGCCCCGGGACCTCGAACAGCTAGCGACGCAGCACGTGGACGTCTTGGGCGACGTCCGGACGCCCTCTGCGGTATTCTTGCCCGGCGTACAAGACATGTATCCCTCTGGCATAAACCAGGACGTCGCTATACAAAAGGGCACGTTCGTCGACGTCAAGGGGTACAGTCACCAGATGGAAGGCGGCAGCCGGCCCCACTTTTTCAGAGGTGTGGCTACAATCGTCACCAAACTTTTCAACGTCGTACAGGTGTGTGCGACTCTGAGATAACAGGGAACGCTGACACGACCAACGACGTATCAGCCGACGAATGCGTATTTCGGTCAAAAGGACATCCAGCAAGCGCTGTTGCTTCGCAGAATGTGCCGAGACCTGCTCCTCGCGAACCCTGGGCCTGACAATGTGCACATCGTTCCGACGGAACGTGATCTGGTCGACGGGTTGGCGCTGTCGTCGCGGAATGCGTATTTGTCTGCAGAAGAGCGTTCGGTTGCGAATACGCTTTACAGGGCATTGCAAGCTGCCGAGTCGGGTTGGTTGGCGGGGGAGACCAAGGATGCGTGTATACGCGCTGCTGAGGTGCTCGTGACGGGGGCGATCGGGAGTGCTGCTTCGAGGGGGATCGAGATGAAGTTGGACTATATCCAGATGAACGACTCGGATACCTTTGAGGTCTTGGATGGTCCGTCACAGAGACAGTCCGTTGGTGGTGTGCCAGTGATTTTGAGTGGAGCTGTCTGGGTGGGTAAGACGAGGTTGATCGATAACATAGTGGTTGGCAAGCTTGGGTATGCTGTTCGTTGATGTTTGCTGTCAATGAGTAGTGCCAGTGGCTGTGTGCATATCACTATCCTCCTTGACTCAATGATGCGCGAGTCGAGGATAAGGTTGAACACGGGGATGTCGCCCTCGCCGCAGTTGGAGCGACTGGCGACGTCGCATCCATTCGTCCAGCAAGTCTGTCTGCTTGATCAAAGACTCTCCGAGAGCTGGGTTCATCCTTGCAAGTAGATCGACGTCGTATTTCCATCGCGTTCCACGCAGGATCACGCAGCGTTTACGTCCCTGAAAACGACCTATTCGACGGCTCAGTTTACCTTGTCAGAACTGTACGAGTATGCGTCCCATCTCTCCATTCCGACCGAGTGAGTTCTGGTCTTTCCTTTGTCGCCAACGCCGATTGACAGTCTTCTTCTTGATCAGTCTTTTCAAAGCCTTGCCCATCCAACGCGGCGCGGACGATACGTGGTGTATCGACCCGCGGGGCATCCTCACCCTTTGCGTCTCGAAAAATCTGTACGAAAAGCTCGGGTTAGTAGGCCAGAAGCTCCCATTCAAGGGGTGTCCAGAACAATATGGTACGTCGCGTCGTTCCCTCCCTCCACGCTGGGTGACTCACGCTCGGAAAAAAAAAGTGATTCGAGTGCCGATGAAGCGCGAGACGATGAGCGTCGCGGTGCAGGCGCGCCAGAGAGCGGCGTTGCGCGTTTGGGATGGTGTTCGGGAGGCAGAGGGACTTGGGAGGTGGGACGTTGCGTACGTCGGCGTAGATGGTGCGTCCTTTTCTACAGTATATCTATCCCTTTCTCTCTCTCTCTTTGGGTTTCTGCTCTCGACTCAACGACGCTCGTATGGCGGTGTTGCAGCTCAACAGCCGACATTGGCTCTTGAAGCGTATGCGGTAAAAGACGTAACGGCGCGCGTGCGACACGAGGCGGACGTGTACGTTCCCCGCGTAGATGACCTCGACCGATCTCCCGCAGAGGACGCAGAGGATTACGAGGAGCGTCTCGTGGCGTTTTTTGAGTGGATCGGCATGGCTTGCTTGGGTGCTCAAAGGCAAGTTTCGTTCTCCGTTCCCTGTCACGGTTGCCTTTTTGCTCATGGATATTTTCCGATCGACCTCGAATACACGCAGACTACGCGCCAACGACCGCGTGGACCCATACGTGGCCGTGTACG
>JBBPNI010000420.1:0-23345 GCA_038091135.1 Leccinum fibrillosum | reverse complement strand
CCCTCTTGGAGTATCTCGGCCTCGAAGACTACCTTGATATCCGTGCCCACGGTCTCCTCACTGACGACCTCTACTTTGCCAGCGACACTCGGAGACCGGACGATGCTGCTCACGATCGCAAGACCCAGGCCCGTGCCAGCCTGGAGAGGGTTCTCTTGAGAGAACGGGCGGAATAAATGATTCTGATAATGGTGCATGAATAACGAACTTCCACCCTTGGGATGAAGCAACCTACCTTGAGGAAATTTGGACTGATCCCTTTCCCAGTATCGTTCACGCACAGCTCTATCTTGACCGTGTTATCCGATATATCGTCGGGTGTAGTGAGTTGTTTCAGCGACACGTGAATGTAACCGCTCTGTATGCAGCTGGTAAGAGAACTTGGCGCACAGAGACATCAATCCACCCACCGAAGTGAACTTGAGACTGTTCCCAAACAAGTTCATCAACACCCGGCGTATTCCACCTTTGTCGCACTTGAGCATCCACCCCTGCGTGAATCCGATCTTAGCAAAATGCGCGGAATGTCTGCTTCGATTAACCTACTCCTTCGCGACGGTCGATATCGACGACGATCTCAATGTTTTGCGAAGCCTCAGGAGCGGTCATCATGCTCGTGGTTCGCTGATTCGAATTAGGCGCATATACGCTGCCTATCTCAGAACCCCTGGACGAGTTGCGTGCGCAATAACCTATCCACGATCCGTCGATCGCTTCCTCGACAAGTTGTTCCAGGTCGACTCTGAACATTGTTGAACACGCTTGGGTTCTATGGAATTGCGGATGACATACCTTGTCCGGGTGATGACATTGTCAACACCGCCCGACTTCATATTTCCGCTGAGCTTCGTGAAGTCTAGGACATGATTCACAGTTTCCACGAGCGATGTACCGCACGCCTGGACAGTATGCAAGAACGACATTTGGCTGTGGTTCAATGAAGTGTCAGCCAGCAACTCTGCCGCTGCCAATATCTACGTATACCCTTCAATTAAGGACAGTACATGATGAATAAAAAGGTAACATACTCCATGAAGTGGTGTTCGCAGTTCGTGGGATATACTGGATCCTCGTCAGACTTTGCCAGACTGATGGTGCAAGATGACTTACTTCGATATAAACAGACTCTTAGCCTGATCTGCGAGCATCATCCGCCGCTTCAGTACGGCGGAGAGGATGATGACACCTGAAATAACATTCAATAGACACCCTTGCGTTACGCATGTCAAACAGTACCGATGGCGCGCAAATAAGATAATTCGTGACCTTCCAACTATACGAAACGAGATAAACAAAACGACACACGCAAACATATGTTGCTTACAAAACGCCGGGATGGGTCCGAGGCATTGTACGCGCAAATTAATGCGAAAGGTCGCTTGTCTATGTTGAAGACCGGGACCGCTTTATCGTGACAAGTCGTTAGTTGACCACAGAGACACGCTTGGCTACTCACTCAAAGCATACTGTATATGCGTTGGTATAAACGGACGAAAGCAAACCGGCAAAATTCCTTCCGAAATCTTGCCGTCCGGGAACTGCTCAAAAAACGCGTTAAGCTTGCTTTGCTCGTCGGCGGTAAGTATTCGTGAAGTGGCGCGTGATTGTCCATTGCCGTGGTGCATCACCACCGACACAGTCGCTTCTGTGCTGAGTGTTTCAAGCACATCGCAGTGCGAGACATCCATGACAAGGACTTCCTCGACATCCAGTGTACGCTTCACAAGCTTGGCTGCGCGGTCGTACACCTTGTCCATGGATGCCGAACCGTACATATCGGCATTCTGAGAGTCTTGCTGGTCGATTTCCAGGCATTCTCTACTAAATTGTTCCATCTAGAAACGTGTTAGGAAATCGCCCCGATGTACAAACACAACATCTCACGGATGTTTGAATCTTGTCTCGTATGCGAAGTTGAATCTGCGTAGGGGGTCACTGGAAAGATCAGATTTCTCGAGGCACGAGCGAACCTTGTCTCTCCACAATTCCATCTCACGCATCACCACAGCCTTGACACCGGTTAGTATGGCGAAGGATGTCGAATCTTTGACCCACCGCAAATTCCTTGAGAGTATGTCGCTGACGTGGCGAGAACTCTTGCCGTGGCGAATCGTCCATCAGGGCCAGACTACCACTACATAAGCTTCCCGTGGTAGGACGTCCGAATGTACTACCTGCCAATATTATACCCTTCCTGAGTCCGCAGTGGTGCACCCGCGTAGAATCGAGTGTGGGGACTCTCCATCACAAATGGCTAGTTGACCGTCAACGATCAGATATGTACATACGAGCCCTGGAGACATTCTCACGAACATTTTTCGCAAAGCGCCAATCCGTTAGGGTGTCCAAAATAACAGTAGGTTCATCACAACTGAAATTGAATGTGAAAAAGACACCACGTGACGACTGGCAAAAACGCACCGCTGTAGGATGCTGTGTGCACATAATGAAGTCAGGCGTGGGCAACGCGTGAATGATGCTCCGCCTGTGCATCATTGTATACCCGGAAAGGTCGGCGATGAACTCGAAATACGTACATTGTGACTTGACCCATCTATCGCCTCAAAGTTAGCGAGCTGATGCATCAAATTAAAACATAGATGACGTACTGTTCTGTACCGTCGATGAGGGATATACACACGCTTTTGGTATTGAATACGAGCTTGACCAAGTGAGCGATCCGATCAAAATTGATATCGGGTGCGGTGTTCCATATGTTGAATCTGATCGCAACGCGTCAGCATACAAGTACCCGCATGGAACACGAAGCTCACTTGTAGAGTGCACGTCTCCGCTCAAGCTCATCTGGGGGACTAGGAGGAGCAAGATATCCAAGCTCCAAATACATTTGTTCCTCCTTGGCGGCACGTCCTATTCTGTAGCCGCTCACCGTCTCGGAGATTGATCGCCCAGTAATCTTTCTCTCTGAGGCAGCTGAAACTGGCAAAGGAGAGGATGTATGACGAGTAAGGCATCCTCTACGCGGCAAGGCCGGCGTGGTTGACACGTTCGTGTCGAGAGGGTCGTTGTCTTGGCAAGAGGGTACCTCGGGGG
This sequence comes from Leccinum fibrillosum, assembly GCA_038091135.1. Classification (NCBI taxonomy): domain Eukaryota; kingdom Fungi; phylum Basidiomycota; class Agaricomycetes; order Boletales; family Boletaceae; genus Leccinum; species Leccinum fibrillosum. The sequence goes on along the minus strand of JBBPNI010000420.1, from coordinate 20,291 downwards.
TGGTACGAAAGTCAGTGTCCAGGGTGTTGGCACGAGAACTGGACGCGGTGAAATAGTCCTCCTCGACGTGTTCCTCGGGTGATTGTCGTGTCAGGGGTGCTGAGGCAGGGAAAGTGTTCGAAGACGAATCGGCAGGAGGACGAGCGTCTCCATCTATCGTAGAGCGTGTTGGCGACGCCGGATTTGAGTTCTGGAACGTCGACAGCCGGTCAATGTCGTCACTCACGTCCTGGGTTCCCTCCCAGAAACTATCCAGGCGTGTTTTGCGGCTCGTGCCCGGGGTCACTGGATTGAGTGGAGGGCTGTATTCGGGTGCATGAGCTCCGGGGATGGCAGCATGTACGCCGCGCATAGGGTCTGTGAGTTCATGCTCGGGAGATGGCAATGCAAGCGGGGATATGTTCACTCTGGCGGCAGCCCAACGCATAGTCGCGGCTGCGGTGGTCGCGTCTGGGGCCATGGTGAAGCCCTGTGTGCCGTCGAGAGAAAGGTGCATTGCATGACCAGTGGTTTGCCTGAGATCGTTGAACGATTTACGAAACCGGCGGCCGAACAGCGACGCGGGCGGCGGAGGGAGCTTGGCGAAATGTTTCTCTGGGGAAACGGTGAGCTGATTCTTGGGTTCCTTCTCGCTTGCTGTGTCAGAATTTGAGGACAAGAAGACGGGGTGCGGAGGAAACGGGAATTCCGACGAAGAAGAAACAAGCTGGCTTGATTTATTCGGACACGTGAAGGCGGGAGGGTCAGATGCGGAGCGTATGTTGGAGGGCGTGGGGCCTAAAGCGGAACGAGGGAGATGCGGAGTCCGGTGTGGGTTCCACTGTCCGGAGGCGTAGGCAGACATGAATGAGACCCAATCGTAATAGGGAAGCGTCAGCGCTTGTGATCGCGGATCGTTCGGGTGCGGCGAGGGGTCTTTGGGGTCAGGGCAGAGGGAGAATCAGCAGAGGCGGGTAAGGAGGAGGAGACGCATACCGTTCATAGGAGGGTCGGAAGCATCGGGGTCGGTGCGGGTTGAAGGAGGCGTCGGCTGTAAGAGGGTGGGTTTGTGATTAGTCATGAAAGATGGAGCACATACGAGTGGATCTTGAAAGGGTCCCGGAAGGACAAAGAAGGAGGGTCCGTCGAGGATGGAAGCTGTCGCTGGTCTTGATTGCCTGCTAACGCGTTCGGATGTGTTCAGGAGTAACTGGAGGGGCATTTGGCAGGAGTGGTGATCCTGGAGGGGCGTTGCGAGGGCGGGGAGGGCAAGCTTGGAGGCGCGGAGGTCATTATCTGGGATTGGCATGATCACGTGGTTGGTAGTATGAACGAGCATATGGACTGTCCGAGTCGTCGTCGAAATATATTTGATCCCACAACTTCGACGACGGCAGAGAGCAGAGAATACTAATAGCAAGTAGATCGCACTGACAATGACATATTCCCCACTAACCACTACCAGGTCACATGACTTCCACCACCACAAGCATGCTCCACATGTACAGAGGCAATGTCAAATTATCGTTCTGTTCCGACAGTGCTTCCAATACCGACGACAGCGCTGCAACAACCCCATATCGTGCCATCTAGATCCATTCCGTTAGCATCAGATTCGCACCACAACACTCAACAGACACGCTGACCGAGAACCGCTCCGTAAGCCCAAGCACACGCAGAATCCATGCACACGCTATGACGGACACCGCAAATGCAACGCTCCCTTCGATCGTCTTGGATGAACTCGCTGACCACCTGTGCCTTCCAATCCGCTTTCCAACGATCGACGCCAGCGCGTCCCCCACGCCCAACACAAGAATGCCCGTATACATCAGAATCCGCAACGGCCTAGATCACGTCTCAGTATTTTGTCCTCCGACTGAACACACCACTCACCCTTCAAGCCACACTGACCCAGCACATCCAGTCAACAGGTAAAAATGGCTCAAAATCGCAGTCCCCCGGTCCCGGTGGTCCAGGAACTCGTTCATGAACAAATGCACAGATGCACCGAACGGGTATACTGCAAAGTATCGCACATATTCCGCAAAGATAAACAGGGCAAACGCAGCACTGAATGACAGGTGCGTAAACGCAGGCTGGTGCAGTACCCTCGTTAGCAACGCTGCATGACATAAATAGACACCACTGACGTCAATAGCCACGCCGGGCAAAAACATCACCACTGCCAACGCATGAAAAAACTTCCGACGAGCATTTATACTCAGCGTCGGAACGTGCTTGTCAGCAGCATCCAGTAGATCTGTCGCCACCTGGGTCCCGTTGGGCAGGTTCGGAAGGTTCGGAAGGTTCGGCAGGTTTGCAAACGCGAGCCCTAATCCTGCCGTGGCTGTTTCTGTGGATTTCTGGGTTTGCAAGGCTTGCGCTGAGAGGGTCCCATTCTCTCCCGCGCCGTTCGTACCGTTCCGTGGCTTGTACTTCCGGAACCTCGACAATTGTCGGTTCCACCCCGCTACGCTTATACTACCCAATAGTGCCCAGTAACACAGCAGCAGTGGCCGAGTCCACTGTTTCCTTCCCTGTACAACCCAAAAGATCACCCACAACCACGGGTCACGTTTGCCAAGGCATAACCACGACCATGACCCAATGAGACCGGCTACGATCACAATGGAGCCAACATAGAATCCAGCCGCCAACGCCCGTCGATGCCTAGGCTTCTCGTCGGGGAATTTAAGCCGACGAACAGGACGCTGTGCTATATGGCGAGAGAGTGCGAGCAACGGGGAGAGTAGGAACCCAGTGAGCAATGATCCAGCTACGAGAGCCACCTGGAATGTGAGAAGAGGGGTTGGAAGACGAAACGTCTTGATGAAAGGCGTTCCCGTTGGCCATAACTTGGTCGAAAACTTTGAGCATACGCTACTTTCCAGCCATACACACACATACCTGCACCCTCGTAAGATTCAGTAGTTCCATACCCAGGGATAATCCACCAAAGCATACAACCGCAAGTTCGCCAAGCGTGAAACCTCCATGAGCCAATCGCAATGCAATGTACAGGCAGAACTGAAAGAATACGGAGCCTATAATGATATCCAAATGGCTGAGGTCTGACCATTGAGGTGAGCCGATCATATGTGCACAGCTAAAGGGTTCTTACTTTGCCAGAGGTTGATACTGATACTTGCAAGCAGATGTCGGACAAGTAGCGCGACCAACGTGAGGACGCTCGAATATATCCAGTAGGTCCATGTCCGCCGTAATTCGCTGCGTGGTACAGAGCCGCGTTCTCCCTCAGGTACATTCCGGCCTTTTCGGTACCTCGCCTCATACCACGACGAAGAAACGATCTGGACAAGGAGAATGAAGGAACAGAGCGTTGCATAATCGACCAGGCTGCGTCTAGACAATATTAAAGCGTTCAGAGCGGACATCGGAGTACGGGCATCTTCTAGAACACGAGGAGCTTCTATCAGCCAGTCAGGGGGTAGTAACGAGGGGTTAGGTGAGGCTGCTTGGCGAAGTGAGGATGACAACAGGGCGATGGCGATGAGGGGTGCAAACAACAGCCCTGTCAAAGCACCATCGTCGGAACAGTCCCTGAAACATGTGAGTAAAGATGTGCACACCTTCCCGGAAAACAAACGCACCGGTAATTCTTTGGCACGCTCATCCATACAAATCCGAAATGTGTCTTGTTATGGGGTGAACGAAGACCACCACCACGCCTACTTTCGCGAGACTCTATGCGAGGAGACGGAGCACGAACGTCATCCGCATCAGAGGGGGGTGGAGAAGGTGCTTTTTTAATGAATGAGGAGTGACTCCAGATGACATAAATAATGCAGATGATCATGAGTAAGTCTATACCTGCAACGGGGGTATGTATAAAGCTGTCTGTAATGAGGTGGGTCTCACCTGAGGATACCAAAGGGCCAGAAGCGTGTAAGGGTTTGGGCGCCAAAGCTAGTTTCCGGTTCGCATAAAACAACGATCCGAGGAGCAAAAACTGTTCTGCCAGTCTTCGGGCGTCGGCGGAGAATGTCCAGGACACGCCATTCCACGGTGTTGGAACGTGAATAGAAATATCGCCAGGCAGCAGAAAAAACAACGTCGGCAGCGTACGATGACGTGCATGAGACATGGGAGCACTTGTCGTCGGGTGGGGACTCTGTCCAGAGCTATTCAATGCACGAATGTGCGGAGATCGTGACCGCGTGAACGACTGCCTACGCCCTGACGACATGCCATTCGCCTTCTGCTCCACGACGTTCTCAACAAACGTGGAAGTCAGGGTACTCCGCGAGGGCGACATTTGTTGCTTTTTCTTTCTTAGCGTATCCCGCACGTCTTGTCGTAGACTCTTGAAGGATGCGCGACGTCCACGACCGAGATGTTGCTGTTCATCGTCCGTGTCTTCGCCGGTTGTGTCCGATTCTGAGTCGTCGCTGTGCTGCATGTCAGCTCGATGGACGGCTGGGAGCGCGGTCTTTACCTCGATGAGCCTGCGTGGTACGTGGAACTCAGATCGATGTTGTTCGCGTCCGGCGGTGGTATTTCTGCGGAAAGCGAGGTCGGACGACGTTTAGAAGACCGGACATTAAGGAACGCTTTCTTTGAAGAATCTGCACGACCAGACGCATTCCTGGCGGAGGGCGGTGATGGGGAGGAGGCTGAGCGAGGCAGTTTGGCGGATTTCGAGAAGGTTTTAGACAAAACGAGCCGAGCCTAGTTCGGTCTCGAACGGTCCCGGACGTTTTTACTTAATAGGCAGCTCCAGCCTGCTTGCGAACTACGCGTCACGCCGCCTCATTTTCGCGTCTTGTTCTCGTTCGTCGACAAGATGGAGGATGCACGCGTCGTCTACCTCGCAGACCTGGAAATTCTCACTGCCTCAACGCAGGACGCGTCCACGTCGCCCTCAAAGGCGTCCGAGGCAAGTGCAACATCAAACCCTTTAAAGCGGCAGCGTACGCTCGTGGACATGTTCGCCGCTCCAAAGAACTCCCAGTCCGAACATTCTGGGCAGCCGGAAGCCAAAAAAGTAAAGTTGTATTCCGCCAAGCCAACGCCATCCCCAGTAGGCGTAGCCAGTACAAAGAAGGCGGGCTCTTCCGCCGGCCTGCAGCGCCTAAACTCCATCCCTTTCAATTTGAAAGAATACATCGACTCGATTCCGGATGATCACAAGGACTTGCTCAAGCTTGAGTGCGAGTGTATGGGCAAGAGCTGGTGTGTGCTGTGACTCGACTTCTCATCACTATCAAGACTCACGTGACTGTTCTAGGCTCAAGGTTCTCAAGGACGAGGTAAAGAAGCCGTACTTTATCTCCCTAAAGAAATTTCTCTGGCAGGAAGGCGTAAGAGGTCCAGACGACGACGTAAAGGGCCTCAAGGTTTACCCATCCCGTAAGCCGAAGCGCTGATCCCTTCTATATTAACTCACCTTCCATCGTGGCGGCGGTCTAGCTCGGAACATCTACTCTTGGTCACATACGCCGTTGGGCAAGGTCAGGGTCGTTATTGTCGGCCAGGATCCCTATCACGGCCCCAATCAGGCGCACGGTAAGCCGCCAGTACCGCTTCGGATTCCATGTTGCTCGACCGAAGTCGACCGAAGTCGAGACTGATCAAAGACGGCTTTGATAGGACTCTGCTTCTCCGTTCCCAAGGGCGTCAACGCACCGCCGTCTCTACGGAACGTAAGCTATTGTTAGCACATAACTTGGCCGTGACTAAAGAACGAACCACAGATATATGCCGAGATCAAGGCAGAGTACCCCGAATTCAAACCTCCCCAACACGGGTAAGTCATCAGATAAGATTATGTCAAGTGCTCAAAACAGTCATGGGCGGACCCAGAAACCTGTCCGCCTGGGCCGAAAGCGGTGTCCTCATGCTTAACACGTGTCTGACGGTAAAAGCAAATCAAGCCGGTTCACATGCCGGAAAGGGTTGGGAGGACTTCACGGATAAGGTCGTCGACGTGATTGACAAGTACGGCGGTGCAAACTTGGCCGGCCGTAACGATCCCGACGCGCGCGGAATCGGACGCGGTGTAGTATTCCTCGCCTGGGGGGCGTGGGCAGGCAAAAGGGTTGCCAGATTGAACAAGGTACGTGCCTTTTTAACTGCTTCTCAGCGTATCTGGAACATGATGAGATCAGACCAAGCACCTGATCCTCACGAGCGCGGTATGTGCTTGGCGTTGGGCTACTTCTCCATTTCTCACTTGCTGAATATGGAAATAGCACCCCTCGCCGTATAGCGCCCACAAAGGATTCCTGGGCAACGGGCATTTTAAGGCTGCCAACGATTGGCTCGAGGAAAAGTACGGCGCGGAAGGCAAGGTCAACTGGTGCCAACTGGACACTGCGGCGTAACTCCACCCGCGATGATATCCCCATTTGCTGTTGATATCTATGTGTGTATATATGATGAATGCATGTGACCGTCCACGCGCCCATGGCCAGTGGGGCTGCGGGCGTTCGTCATCGTCGGTTTCGGTCGGATCAGCCGGAAAGCGAGTGGATCGGAGATCTCGTGGCAAAATTAAAGATATTGAAATGCGCAGAGCAACGGGGCGGCAGGTAAATATACAAGACGCCTGGGTGGGACGAGCTTGATCATGATTCGGGTTGTCTAGCCGGGCTGAAGCGCTGACATGTGGCCTCTGCCTGGGGGACGCCACTTTGGGGTGACAGTTGGCAGGTGACACCGGACGCTTTGTGACTGGAAACACCAGGCACGGATATCGCCACCGAGTCGCGTGCGAACGAAGCACCACCTGTGGCTGTGAAGACTAGTCGACCTTAAAAATACCTTTGTCATTTTCAACTGGAAATTACCGACAGTAGCGTAAACAACGGAATGAAAAGTGACGTCGAACAAGACGATTAATAGAAGACGTACGAGTAAATAGCGTAGAGTACATCTACTATAAAGCGGAACCATGGTACAGCCCTTGCGACGCATTCGCAGACTAGTGATACAAAAAGTCTCGATCACTCGTGATTTTGAAAATACGGCAATGTCCGGACAAGGATCAGTCATAGCGAGAGGGAAAGGGAAAAGGGAAACAGGCAAAAGGAACAGGGAGGCCGATGATCAAGGCAGCGGATTGACGTGCTTCCCATGTGAGGTATAGTGGTGCGATCGCACGTCATGGATCGCCGGGGGTGGAGAAGACGCTAAACGCGAGACGTGCGGAGGCGGAGGACTGGGGAGATGAAGGTCGCTGCTTAGTGAGCGGAAGGCCTGCGGCTCCGTGTGCGAGCGACGCTGTTGGAACGGCATAGTCTGCGGAATGTTGGGGCGCTGGGCGCTGTGTGGCGGTTGTGAATGAACTGAAAGTTGGGGTGAATGCGACGACATGGGACTCTCCGCTGAAAAAGGAGACTGTTGATAATGATATGAATAATGAGGAGTCTCCCGTGCATCACAAAGGAGGTAATTCATGTCGTTGTAACCGCTTGTTATAGGTCTGTCTGCGGTGTGCGCGTAGGTTGACTGGAGTTGATGATTAGGCACGTTGTTCGTGACGAGGGTGCGGGGTGGCATGGGGGTGGAGAAAGTGAACTGCTGTGGACTCTTTTGGGGAACAGTCGATGACGCAACCGGGCGCATGTTGTATGCAGGGACAGCGGGTGTAGACGGAAGATGGGAGTTGGTCGACTGCTGGTCATTCATCATGAATCCCTCGTCCCAGTTGCCTCCATCGATGATAGGAGGAGTGCGCAGACTCGTCCCGCCAATGACCGATGGTGATGTTGACTCGGACCTTCTTGGGGATGGTGAGTCGCCTATCGGGGAGGAATCACGGCTCTTGGATGCGGACTGCGAGGCCGAAGGATTATCAAGGGACTTTGGCTTGTCTTTTCCTGTCGGACCTTTGCCGAGTGTTGGGCGGTTCGCCGGAGGCAAGTTCAGCGCTGCGCGCAGACAGTTGTTCTCCTCCTCCAGCTCGGACACACGCAGCTCCAGAGCCTGAAATTGTCGGACGAAAGGTCGTACAATTGCAAATAGAGCAGATAAAAACCCCGCACCTGCAGATGAGCGGCTCTTCGCGCACGAAACGCTCGTTGCACATCTCTGGCTCTGTTAGGGGGGAGATTGTCGTTTCGTTTGCGACCACGCTTGGAAGACATTTTTAGATAGAAACAAGAGCACTAAGTTGTGAGGAAATCTGTCTGAGGTGACCGCAAGGAGGAAGGAGGTAGCGGAAAGGAAATTCAAGAGAACATATAAAAGGGACCTTCCGAAGTGAACTATCGGGAATATTGAATCTTTGTGACAAAAGGATCACACATCCCGCATATATGCGGGTTCGATCGGGGTCGGCTGCGGCCCAGACCACTTTTGGATCTCCGCACGAAGTCGCCATGCCGCCATTCTCAGCCGCTCTTCGACTCCTGTCAATCTCGATAAAGAACTTGGGGGGTTGCGCAATTCGTTGATCGGATCAGGTCATGCTCGTCATCACCCTCTCAGAGTTGATGCAGATGAGTGCCCAGGCTGGCACCGATCCCGTTCCTCTCGCTGCAAGGAACTGCGTAATTTCGACAGCTACAGCGCCCTCTTAGAAGTTAGACTCGTGTTCATGGCACCTTGTTGGTTTCGGGGGATTGATCGGTTTTTCACGTGCCTTGCACGCTGCTCGAACCTGGGCCTGTCCAAGGCACACCATCCACTGCACCCTGGTGCGCTAGACAACACGTCCATCGGCCTTCCATCACAGATAGATCTGTGAGTGATCAGAGTAATAGCGTACACTGTATCACATGACACTTCTCGTATCGATGGCAATGTTTATCCCCGCCCCGACCCCCGAGCTTCCTTTCTCGCCGCTGCCTTCTCCTTATCGCGCTTGGAAAATAGCTTGTGTCGTGGTGCTACATCTCGTGCCAGCTTCTTGTTAGCGGATTTGTTCTGCTCTACATACGACATGTGCTGCGCGCCGCTCAATGCAGTGAGCGAACCCGTTGTCCGCTGAGCGCCCGGGAATTTCGTGACACCAAAGTCCTTCGAGGTGACCGTCCCCGCGAGGTCGCCTTCCGAGGCACGTATGTCTGTTCCAAGCTCGGCCGCGCTCTCGTTCGCCAAGAGTACCGACGAGATCAGCTCGATCTGTTCGTCCTTGGTCTTGTAAACCAAATCCTCCAAGTCCTCGAGTCCATCGAGATGCGTAATGACTTTGAACGCGTACCCCTGATCAATCAGGAATTGCTGCCGTTTGGTGCTGTAAAACATTTCCTGGGTGTCCTTGGACACGAGGGAGTAGAAGAAGGCATTGAATCCTTCATCATTACGGCGTTTCGCGCGCAGAATTCGACCTGTACAAAGTCTAGTTGAGTGACAGCTGTCATGGTTAGAGTACCGACCTAATCTTTGTGCCTCCTGTCGTCGTGATCCAAAGTGAGAGCTGATTTGGATAAGACAAGTGGCTTCGGGCAGATCAATTGACGTGTCGCCGACCTGTTGGAATCGACAGAAATAGAAGGCACCCAACACGCCATAAAAATAAAATCGTACCTTGGAAAGGAAAATGGTATTGACATTCGAGTCGTGTTGGAACCATTGCAAAACCCGCATTCGTTCCACTTGGCCAGTGCCACCATGGATATAAGGCTTCCCAAGCTTTTTCGCGTACGCCTTGATGCGGCGTAAGAACCCAAAGGATGTTTCATTGAGATCGCGCCTCACCTCCAGTGCAAATACATTATCGGAGAACACGATGATCTTGTCCCCGCGTGCCTCATGGAACTTGATAAGGAACTGACAAGCTTGGAATTTCTTCGGGTTCATGCAATACAAGAGCATCCGTTTGCGCGATTGCTCCCGAAGATACTCTCTGTAGAACTCTGGCGTCATGGGACACCAAACCTCGGCACACTAGGTTTATTGAGTAACCGGGGATACACACGATCATCAAATTACGAACCTGGACATTAGCTATATGACCTTTGGCAGCAAGATCCATCCAATTGGCTTCGTAGAGTTTCGGTCCAATCATGTAGTTGAGATCTGCGATCTTATCGTCTTCCCTGACGAGTGTCGCTGCAGTCATTAGTCAGTTTCCAGGCAATTTCCATAAAAAATTGTTTCACCAGTGAGACCAAGCTTCGAATGTGCCTTGATGGTGGTCACAACGCGTCGAAACATGGCCGCAGGGACGACATGAACCTCATCCAATAGGATAAATCCCCATTCCCTGGAGGTCAAGAACTCCATCATTTTCTTCGACTCATGTGACCGATTGTGAGTGTTCGCGACCATCGAATAAGTGGAGACTACGATGCCGCTATCACCGGCAAACTAGTTTGCAATTTGCAATGTCAGCAGGCATGCAAGAGGTCGAAGCTGAATACTGTACCCGTTCTTTCTGGTCTGCGGTAAAGATGGCGATTTGCCGATCTGTGACATTCGACCACAGCATGAATTGCTGCTTCCATTGCATAACAGAGACGCTGCACCAAAGATGTAAACTTTCAACCGGGTATGCCGTCGTAGCGCACTGGACTTACGAAGACGTGCATAGCACGAGACAAGACTTCTTAATGGTACATGCTGCGGTTATACCGACAAGGGTCTTCCCTGCACCGCAAGGCAGCACAATGATCCCGGACCTGGCTCGGCTATTTCAAAGCTATATGATATCCCGGGAATCGTTGTAGATAAACTTACCCATTTCCAAACATCTTACTCAAACTAGTCTCTTGATAGGGTCGAATCACCGTTGCGGGTTTGAGATCAATGTCCAGATTGGCATTGATAGTATCATTTCGGAAGTCATACTCTTCGAGCATAGGATACTCCAGCTCGTTACAACGTTTCTTCACATCCTGTGAAAGTCTTAAATTATGGGCGCAGGCGATATGCAAGGGAACGAACATCAATTTTCCCATCGTCTATTTCGAACGCGTGTACGTTGTCGTCATCCTCCTCGATATCGTCTACGATGGACCATTCTCAGCGCACTGAAATGTTAGAAAATTGGGAAGCATACCAGTATCCACTCCAACTATCGAAGTGAACAAGTCCGTGTCTGATGAGCTTGTTCCGGGAGCTCCAGGAGCTCGACCTGCAACACTTTCGTCCTTCTTTTTTTCCGCCTCTTTGGTTCCTGGGATGACAAGATTTCCCTTCACCGGAGCTTTTGAGGTGGTAAAGGTGGAAGCGCGAATACTATTGTCTGTTTGCTGGGATACAACTCGTGCATCACGGATGACCCTGTCCTTCAGTAATAACTGAAGAGTCTCTGGATGGCTACTCTCCACGAAATATTTGTTATGCTTGAGAACCAACTTCACTTTGCCATATGACAAGGTGCGCTCCCGGATGAAGCCAATGATGCTCTCCGGCACTGGCACCTTGTGCAATCGTCAGACCTAGAGACCTCTCATGGTCGGGGCAACGTACCTTCGACAAGCGGTTGAGAACCTGGCAGTCGAGTCAATAAGCATGGTCCCATAAACGCATCAATATCGGGACTAACTTCTATTATATCTTCAGTCTGTAACCCCACTGACACCGCCGCGTATAGTGAATATGAGGTGAGTTTATATTCATGGATGAATGCTGGTCTAGCGAAATTGGCATGAACGTGTAATGTACAGGCAAGACAACACCCGCGCACCTGCTGACAGGTTCACTAATGGCTACGAGAAAGTCTTGGGCTTGCTCAGCGATAGGCGAGAAGGCCTCAAGGATAATATGTCCATCCTCTGGGCTTATCCAGAGAGGACGAGAGGCGTGATCGGGTTTCAAGTGTAGCCACGAAAAGTCTTGAGCCATAAAAATATGTGAAACTAGAGAGTCCTGCTGGCGACGGTGGGCATCCAAGGAACTCTCTTCACCGTCAACGTTGACTGTACGTCGTGATTCCGCAAGCTTGCGTGTAAGGGCGCTGAAGTTGATAGTTGCGCCACGAGGGACGACGGCCGCATCGGCAGCTGTTTCACTGGTAAACCCATCTTCGAGGTCGATGTAGTCACCCTCGTCTGGACTGTGTTTAGGCCGCTTCGATGTCGACGGAGAGGCCACAAGTTCTTACAAGAAAGGTGTAGAAAGGGTCACAAAGTAGAGTAGCAGGAACATAATTACCTTCTGCAGGACGTTTGGTGGTCATCGTTTCTCTAGAGCGTGATATGCCACGCTCGGGTCGGGGAGTCACTATTATGTACTCAAAGAGTCATTGCGGACGCGGCACAGCAAGGGTTTGTCAGCATGTCCATTTTGAGCGGAGTCTGTACTTAACTAGGGACGACGAGCCTTCGGAGATTCATTCCATCTTTCTTTCCGTCCCTCTTGTTGTCCGCCGTCTGCCTACTTCCTGTTGATCGCAATGTGGAGACCTGCGACACGCGAAGTCAGTGGAACCAACGAGGGTGAGTTCCATTGTCGGTCACTGTCTTGATGCTTGTTCTGACTCATGCCCCAGTTCCGCTTGGAACCCGCCGCCGTTTTGGACCAGCTCCAGTTGAAGAAACTAGTCCCCCGCAGCTTGCCCAGCCTTCGCCTTCTGCTTATCCCCGTCAGCCTCCTCAGGAGTCGGAAACGAGAAAGGGTAGAGAGGATACTCCGGATGAATCTGGAGGTAAGTCCAAGAACGCTCAATAGCGGCGCTTACAATGTCGTATCTTCTTCCCTTGCTGTCCGGTGGGATTTTTTTTCTTTACCTTCCTACTTGACCAGCAAGGCCCGCTTAGTCACTTACCACCTTAGCTGCTAATGGATACTAACATTGATGACTGCGATTTCTTACTTCCACACAGCTAATGCAAATGGTTCCCGCAAGCGGCGCAGCCGCTGGGGTGAAGTCAAAGCTGAAATTCCGGGCCTGCCGACAGCGATTTCCGCCGCCGGTGTCTCACAGGCTCAACTTGACAATTATGCCATCCATTTACGCCTCGAGGAAATTAACCGAAAACTTAGGCTGAATGATTTCATCCCTCCCGAACGTGAACGGTAAGTGATTTCCGTTGCTCCCGCAGCCCTGCTTACCCCAACATGGCAGATCGCCTTCTCCACCTCCTACATATGATGGTCATGGGCGTCGCACGAACACACGCGAAGTCCGTTATCGTAAGAAACTTGAAGATGAGCGCATTCGTCTTGTGGATCGGGCCATGCGAAACGACCCTAATTTCCGCCCCCCTGTCGAGTACCATCAGCAGAAGCGTTCCCAACGTCCTTCAGACAAGGTGTACATTCCCGTCAAAGAGTTTCCCGAAATCAATTTTTTCGGTCTTCTGGTAGGACCACGTGGTAACTCGTTGAAGAAGATGGAGAGGGAGAGCGGAGCCAAGATCAGCATTCGTGGCAAAGGCAGTGTCAAGGAGGGTAAAGCGCGACCAGATCAGTACGCTGATGATGCTGAAGAAGACTTGCATTGTCTCGTCATCGCTGATTCTGAGGAAAAGGTAGCAGCTTGTGTCAAGATGATCAATAGGGTCATCGAGACGGTAAGTTTTGTTTCTCTGTCCTTGACGAAGCTGAATGAAATTCAATTTAGGCAGCCTCCACTCCGGAGGGTCAAAACGATCACAAGCGCAACCAGCTTCGGGAGCTCGCCGCTCTCAATGGTACCCTTCGTGATGACGAAAATCAGATCTGTCAAAACTGTGGTGGCCTTGGTCACCGCAAATATGACTGCCCGGAACAGCGCAACTTCACTGCTAATATCATCTGTCGTGTGTGTGGTAGCGCCGGTCACATGGCGCGTGACTGTCAAGTTAACAGGGATCCGAACGCTCCTCCTCCACCTCCTGGGCCTCCAGGTGCCTTGGCCAAAGGAGGGTTTGACTCTGAGTACGCTAGCCTAATGGCCGAACTAGGGGAGGGAGGAAAGGGACCTAGTGGAGATAGTGGAAGAGGTCCGTGGGGGAGCACAGGAGCAGGCCATGACATCACAGCGGGTGGTTCTAATGTTCCTCCGTGGCGCCGACCCGAGATGTGGCAGTCAAATCAGCCTCAAAACGCTGGATATCGTCCACCTCAACCCTACGGTGGTGGCTATGGATCCCAATATCCTTCTGGGCAATGGCCTGCTGCTGCTGCTGGTGGCGGCTACGCCGCAGCTGGCAACTACGGCCAACAATCCGACTATTCTGCTAGTTACGCCCAATACTATCAACAACAGTACGCTCAACAGCAAGTCGGTACCCCGGCACACTAGTTTCCACACCTTGTGGTAATCCTTACTTAAATAACTCTGTCCACTGTTTCCCGATTCCCTATCCCGGCGGCCCCAGACATTCCTCATCGTCGAAGCCCTGTCCAGCATTCCAAAGAGCGTAGGGTCTGTACTCACTGCAGCTGACCACACAAGTTCTTTAGGAATTGTACCGAAAAAAATGTGATCATTGATTCATTGACAGTAGCACTAGCCTGTTTTACCTAGCTTACAGTAAATCCAGCCACTGATTTTCGTTTGTTTTTAGTGTCAGTGATGATAAGTCAAACTATCTCTGTTGTTCTACTTGATTTCCGTCTCTTGTGCGAGCGCTCTGCACTTCTCTTTCGTTTTTTCGTGAAGTTGTTCGCGGAACTCGTGACGGGGGCTTCGTCAGCGCTAACAAAACTCGCGACGAAGAAGCCATTTGTCGCGTCTTCATCAGGTGAACAGCGAATGAGTGATGCAGCATATTCTGTGGATGCAAGATGGAATCAGACATTGCGGGGAGACAGTGAGTCTCACCTGGAGACTCCAATTGGTCCGGGAGGCCCCGTCGATGCCAGCTCGGGAGTACCTCTCCGGGAGAAGTAAGCTTGAAGCTGCGTAAAGCAGCCTCTTCTGATCTCAATGCTTCGGATACAACACGCTCGTTTTCCATGGCATGTATGCTACATGTCGAATAGACGATCCTTTGAACACGTGGGACTGCATGGAAGTCAGTCTACGTAACCTGCGATCGTAAAAACTGCCTTGTACTGACATCTCATAGCATGTTTTATCACTTTGAGCTGAAATGTTGCAAGCTTGTTTAATCGCTCTTCCTGCTCTTCGTTGTCTTCGTGCTCTACAAAGAACTCAGGATTGGGTGGGCGACGCTAGGCAAACGGCCTACCGCTTTCAAGAAGATGGTCTAGCCTGTTGACGATGCCAGAACCGCTGCAGGATGGATCGAGCAGACTGTACAAGGTGAGCGAATGGTCTCGAGCACAGCGATGACTGACATGTGTGTAGCATTTGCATACTGTGGATCCGAGGGATCGACATTGAGAAAGTCAACGTTGATGGCCTGTACGTTTTTACAGGCAGCCTTAGAAAGCATGCTTTTGAGCGTAGAGAATCGTTTTTTGTCTCTCTCAAAGGCATATAGCTAAGTTTAAAGGTGACGTGAGCAGGTGACCGAAAGAGATCATTAAGCCGCTTACTTTCCCCTTGCCATCCATCAGAGCACTCAGATGCGATGTCTTGTTGCCTGGTGCAGCCGTCGCATCGATGACTACAGC
Organism: Leccinum fibrillosum; assembly: GCA_038091135.1. Taxonomy (NCBI): domain Eukaryota; kingdom Fungi; phylum Basidiomycota; class Agaricomycetes; order Boletales; family Boletaceae; genus Leccinum; species Leccinum fibrillosum. The sequence goes on along the minus strand of JBBPNI010000420.1, from coordinate 4,892 downwards.
ATGCTCGTTGCTTGGAGGGGCGAGCACGATCGCCGGAAAGCAAGAAGCCTTGTCTTGCAAGATAATCTTCCCCGTCTTGTAGTGGACATCACTATGGAATTGGACGTTGGGATTAAAAAGCAAGAGATCAGGGACATGTTGGTCTCGAGCAAACGATGTCCTGTGGGTTGGTGAGCAGGGACACGGTTGGCCAAGGGAGGACAGACAACGAGGAAAACGGGTCCGATAGTTGGAACCCTTTTTCTTGGTAATGGTGAACAGCTTCGTCCGTCGTCCAAAGGAGAGTATTGACTCTTGCATAGCGCGGTATGCGGGCTAGTCCAGGGGATCGTCGATCGTCCAACAGTTGATGCATTACAAAGTACCTTACCTGCTCTCTCGTCCCCCGGGTGCGCCAATTCCTGGTCAGACTTCACGCCCCGCTTTATCTTGATGCGCTGCAATTCGCTACGGAGACGCGTCTTGTGCCGCAAAACCGCCTGCTTTATTGGGCCGTCCCCTGCTTGCATGCCACCAGAGAGGAGTACATCGTGGACGAGGACTAATGCCAAGTTTAGCGACGTGATTTTTTTCTCTTGGGCGAGAAGTTTGGAAGCCGTGATGACGTCCGAAAGGACCTCCTTGTCTGTCACAGATGGTGTTTTTTTCAACGTCCGTCGTCTAGGCTAGGTGACGCCCAGGCTTACATTTCAACGTCTCGATGACGAGGGCAGCCGTCCTGGCTCGGTCTTTCGCGGGCAAAGTGGACAACAAGCCTTTGATGGAGCCCTGCCTCGCATCCAGGCGTTCGAGTACTTTGGAAGCTTCAAAGTAAAAGTTCATTGAACAAGGGTATTCTACTAGATGATACAAGCGGCATCAGCCTCTGGAAAAGTACAATGGGTACACTGGCAGGACCTGTGGAATGCGAGATATTAGCGTCGATCTTGTGCGGCGTAGAGGGCTCAGAAGAATGAATTTCTCGTCAAGCGCAGCACGAGGCTGGTTGGACAATGTAGATAATATATGGACATCATGTCGACGACGACGAGGAGACGTTTGACTCACCTGTTGAACGTTGACGTGAACGCAAAAAGGTTCGGAAGGCCGTGGGTTTCGCGAATGGCTTCAAACTCCGGTTTCTTGCCGAGCAGTCGAGAATAACGTTTTCTATTGGTAAAAACGCGTATACGAGCCAGTCCTCGTTGCGGCGCCTGCAACTTCTCCTTCCCCCCCGACGACAGTAAGTGACCATCTCTCGTCCATTCCGTCTCCCAACAAGTTGACACCAGTGCCCGTCGAAACCGAGCTTTACGAATTGCTTGGTGTCCCTCCAAATGCTTCCCAGAGTGAGTCCCACGCCTGGCTGAACAAAGTGCCATCCTGATAACTTTTTCTGCCAGATGACATCAAAAAGGCCTATCGGAAAAAAGTGCGTAGTCACATAGATTCTAGAGCAACCCGTGATCTCATCACATACTAGGCCAAGGAACATCATCCTGTGAGTGTTGCGGACTCATTCAAATTATTGCTGAGCTCGTTTGTTCCTTCAGGACAAGGTTGGCATTGGATTTATCTTGGACATACACAAGGATTTACCTATCTCCCCCAGAACCCTAATGACCCAGGAGCAGCACAAAAATTTCAGGAGATGGCAGCGGCGTTCGTACCACTATTTTTTTTCGTCCATTCGCTCAATCTTGATCGTTTGGCCCAAACTAGCTACGAAATGTTAAGCGACCCAAACTCGAAAGAAGTATACGATAAGCAGGGTATGGATGGCTTCACCGGCCCAGGTGGACACAATGGTGGTGTACCCACGGATGCGGCCGACATGTTCGCTCAGTTCTTCGGCGGAGGGGCGACGTTCTTCGATTTTGCTGGAGGGCCAGGCTCACGTAGACATAAAGGCGAGGATACCGAAATTCCTTATCAGGTCACACTCGAAGATTTGTACAATGGCAAGTCGGTCAAGATGAACATGGAAAAGGAGGTCGTTTGTGGGACGTGTAACGGGTTGGCAAATCTGACGTCTACGAGCTCGCCATTGTTCATGACGCGTTCTTTTTAGATCGGGGGCCAGAGGGAACGCAAAACCGAAAGAGTGTACATTATGCCAAGGGAAAGGATGGACGTTCGCGCAGACTCAGGTTGCTCCCTCTCGGTTTGGGGCGATGCGTGTCAAATGCTCCGAATGCAATGGTGAAGGGAGTAAGATTCGTGAAAAGGATCGGTAGGCATGATGCTGGTGATTGGCGATGGGAGCTTACGGGAGTACAGATGTAAAAAGTGCAAAGGTGAAAAAACCGTCAAGGAGAAAACACGACAAGAGATCTTTATCGAAAAGGGGATGCCAGATGGTTACCGTATTGTTCTAACAGGTGCTGGTGACCAACAAGTAAGCCGTCTCGAATCGCTCATGGCGAGGACTGACCATCGGGTATAGCCCAACGTTCCGCCTGGAGATGTCATCTTCCACCTAAAGACATCATCGCATGATTCCTTTGAACGCTCCGGAAGTGATCTGCTTGCGAATGTCAAGATCACTCTATCCGAAGCACTTCTTGGCTTCTCTCGTATTTTAATCACTCATCTAGATGGCCGGGGCGTCAGTGTCACGAGTCCACCAGGCAAGATTGTTAAACATGGTCAGACCATCAAGCTGCGCGGTGAAGGCATGCCTACGTTCAAGAATCCTGATCAAAAGGGTGATATGTACATCATCCTCGAGCTCGAGATGCCAGATAGGGACTGGCTGAGAAGCGTTGACAAAGCAGTAAGCTTTTAGTTGTTCTTCCGAGATCAAATCTTTGAGATCTGGCTTGTAGGCAATTGCAAAACTCCTTCCCCCAAAGAAGGCGAACATTGAGCCTGCACCGGAGATCATCGACGAAGTTGCTTTCGAAGAGGCTGAACTTGAGGACGTGCGTGAATGGTGTTTTCCGGCTAGTTCGGATTTCTTTGATGAAGGCTTTGCCTCGCAGTTCGGAGAAGGGAATGAAAATGATTGGGAGGATGAAGATGACGACGATTACGAAGATGATGGTGAACCCGAGTGTAGGCCACAATGATCCAGCGAAGACTTTCATCACGGTATCTGATCTCAACGCCCACTCATTCCTTGCTACTATTACCTATACCTTAACAACCTCTAGCAACACTCGTTATTTACACGTCGCATTGTGTACAGATTTACATATCATTAATACACTCAAGACGCATTCCCGACTTTCGCATTACTATCAAAGGCACGCGTGGTTTTCGACTGGAGCGTCCAGGTTATACCGCCCAAAACGTGCCCTAAGAAGAGTTCGTCCTGCAAAGGGTGAGCGCTTGAGTCTTGAGAGAGTCACAGGGCTTACACTCCATATTTCAATGCAGTGTCCAAGGCAGGTGTACCAGCTACGACCAGGGATACCTCCTGATTCGACTCCGGCGCCGCGTTCTTGACACCAGGCTACAATCATTTTCAGCATTGGACAACAACGAGCAAAGGATATATTTGCCTATAGGATGAGGTGACCCATGATCAAACTTTCTCTCGTCGGGATCTGGAGTTCTCTGGTTAGCACCAAGTCGAAAACTCTTGCGCCTCCCAATATGCTCACCCGAGTAACTGGACTCATCGGCTGTGAGTAGGACCTTTGCGCCCACCTTCCGAGGATCTGACTGGAAGTTGTACCTATGCTTGTGATAAGGGAGGTACGGGTGAGTCGAACTCGTTTCTCACATCTCGTCGAGCAGTTTCCAGCGTGCGGGGAGCATCTTGGTACTCGGGTGAGTGTTATCGACGATTTCGATCACCTGTTTAGAAATATCACTGTGCCCCCAGCCTTCATGGCGGGTCGATACCTACCGACTCTTGGATCTCTGGATGATAGTCGAAATACGCCCCTGGGAAGAAAGAACTCTCCGTGAGCCGGTGGTCCTGGGCGGCGACAAAACGCAGGAACAAAACTTGCCGATCTGCTTTCCAAAGAATGGAGTGTCACGCAGTGCGTCGGCCGCACAGTGAATGCCGATAAAGTTTCCTCCCAAGTTGAGATACGTTTGCAAAGCGGCCTTTCCCGCGTCGTCGAGGACTTGTGTGTTCCGACTCGTCAACAAGTTCGGAGCGCGTTCAATGTAAAAAGCCACGCACTTATTCCTGAATTGTTGAGGAACAGGACGGCATCGTACTGTGCCAGATTGTCGTCCGTGAACTGATTCTTGTCCTCGGTGAAATCGAACTCGACGTTGATCGAGGATGCTTTGGCTTTGAGGGCTTCGATGGATGGTTCTATGCTGTCATGCCTGTAGCCGGCGGTCGCGGAATAGGCGAGGATGCGGGCGGGCATCGTTAGAGGTGTGTGTGTGCGGACCCACTGGCCGCCGTCTCGACTTATACATCCTGGCAAAGTCTCATGATCACGGCCCGGCCCGGCTCGGTGCAACTGGAATTCACCAGTGGGGAAATGAGGTTCGTCGAACCCGCCATTTCCCTTTGTTGGATGCCCCGCATGCAGTCCAGACCAGATCTTTTGTTTCTGCTCACGGTGTCGGTGGCAGCAGCACCCCGCCGTGCCTTTGCTCTTCCTGCCAATGTTTCCTACACGCCGGCGGCGGGCACAGCAACAACAACCGTATACATCCCGCTCATCGTCGTCTCCATCTCTCTCTTTCTCGTCGTGTTTATCTTTCTCGCTATCAAGCTCTTGTACGTGGAACAACGTCGTTTGGCAACGATTCACGTTCCGCATGGCGCTACTACTACCACTACTTCCTTCCCCATCGATGGCTCTACCGCGAGTTTCAGTAAACAAGAAAATCGGTATCGTCCCATCTTGGTTGGTTTCCTCGGATCTCCCGCCTGGGAGACAAATCTGGCGTCGAAGCTGACTCGCGTGACCTGGCGACGCGGCGGCGAAGGGCGG
>JBBPNI010000419.1:0-23375 GCA_038091135.1 Leccinum fibrillosum | reverse complement strand
ACCTGAACAATGATATGCAGTGCTGCACAATGGGGGTCTGATTTGCTGATGTAGGTTAACCTCCATACCGTCTTCGTTTTTATCACGATTGCTTTAGGTACACGTGGAGTGGGAACAAAGGTGGAGGCATTGGTGTTGAGGGAACGCGCAGATGGTCCAGTGGTGGTTGATGGCGTGGGAGGGGGGATGAGATACCGATACTATTCAAAGGCCGGTGGGCGTGAGAGGGGGGCGGTTGTGGTGTATGCGTTGGGTGCGGAACGGCCTGCGCGATAGTAGGGGTACCGAGAGGTAAAATGGGAGGCGGATTTCGAGGTGATAGAGGCATGGCGGAGTGAGGAGGTCCCTGTGCTACAGGAGCAGGGGGATGAGGAGTATGGGGTTGTTGATGCATGGGATGATAGAACCAAGAGGCGGGTTACCCGTATGCATCTATTGGATAATAATAAGGCGCCCAATGCATAGGTTGCATAGACACCTGCTGAGTAGGGACCCCGGCAGCAGGAGGCTGGTGTGGATGAGAGGGATGAGGAGCGAGGAGCGGACTAGCGGGGATGGGAGGGCCGCCAGGTCCACCAGGGTCACCGGTACCATTAGGCATGGCGCGAGGGAAGACCGGTGAGCGCGGGCCACCAGCGCCCTGCTGTGGTCGGTACAAATTGTGAAAACTGGTGCGCACCTAGTTGGGAAGGTTGGGCAGGAGGTTGTGTGGGGTGCTGTCCAGACGAGGAGGGTTGGTGATGTGGAGGCAAATTAGAGGGTCGAGTTGGAGGAGGGGAACTGTCTGATGACGGCTGTTGAGACACAGAAGAAGAACCCTGGAATAACTTTGCAGTGTCGGCTCTGTTGAGAGTGGGTTTTGCCGAAGCAGAAGTTGCCGATGAGGATGCGGTGGGAGTGATAGACGGCGAGGTCATACTGGATGTTGATGAGGAAGCGGGACGAGCAGGGAGCTTCGAAGGCCCAGCGTTCGAGAGAGGAACGGGAAATTTACCGTTGACATGGCCGGTGTAGCAGGTACGGATCCGAAGGACTTTACGCTTTCGGTTTTGACCACGAGCGACAAGGGCGGCGAGGTCTGGTCTATGGAACCAAAAGTGACGGCGGCCGAACCTTGTCTTACAGAGCCTACGTTATTCCGAGCGACACTGACACCTTCTTTCATTGGCACGCCCTGGCCTGGGACGGCGGGTGTGAGAGACACCTATCGGAGAGTGTACATGTGAAGGAGCAGGAGACTGAGAACGCGACGAGGGAGCTGAAGAAGAGTTGCTGTTCTGCGGGGGGCCCTTTGCTCAAGCTGATTGCGATTGCCCAGAGCTGCGTTGGAGTCTTTGCTGATGCAGTCGAAACTTTGCTCATTGACTTCCGATGGACATGTGTTTAGAAAACAGCAATCGATTTGTAGTAGCGTGCGGTGGTCGTCAAGCGTGACCGGTGACCTATGACATGCATTAGAGCTCAGTTGAGGCGAAGACGGTGTAGCCTACCGTGAAGGAGGGGGGACGTCTGGAGGACGTGCACCCAGAGAAACCTGCTGAAGGGGTATGTACGACGAAAAAGACGCAAACATGAAGATCCGCTGACTCACTGACTCAGGTCCTGTTTTCAAAGAGGCGAGTCAGCGCTTCAGCGGCCGCCCACCAGCCTTTTGCGCATATCCACCGTGAACGTGTCCGGGACGACCTGTGCACACTTTCGGTCTCCCGTTTGCGTGAGGGATGACGCGCGTCTCGAGTGCGATGTCAGTCTATAACCCACGAGGGAGCGACCGTCAAGACGGAGTGGTAGATCAGAGAGAAACGAAGTCTGGATATACATACACAAATTTCCAGCTTTGGACAAGGTCTAATACAAAGTTGCGCTTGTCCAAAAAAAAAGGAAATGGGCCCGAGAAAGCACGGATATCTACGTATAGACACAAGCTTTTGAGCCTGTGAAATGCCTCGTTATTCCCCATCTATCCACTCAGGTTCGCTACCCAATTCCTCGTACATGTCATCTTGGTGCTCCTCTTCTCCGTCATCCCAGTCTACATTTGCTTTATTGGCCTCCACATCCTCCCCTCCGTCCAAGTCCCAATCAAGTGCCTCACGATTCCCAAGCGTCAACTCCGCCGCTTCATCCGAGTCATCGCTTGCGTTGTCAAGACATGGGGAACGATTACCGGTTCGTGTGGTACTGCCCATAGCATTGCCCCTGCCCTGCTGATCAGACCGGAAGGAGTCTCTGATACCGTCATGCTCTTTGGAATGGGCATAGATGTGGCCAATTCCAAGGCCCCAGTGGTACCGGAGGGCCATGTCTCGGTCGACGAATCTATTCATGGTGAGTCAACATATTCAACACTCCGTTCAAGAGAGATCACCAACCGGTTAACATAATATCGCTTCCAATCATTTCCATCATGAGCAATACCAGACATAGAAACCCCATCGGGGTGAAGCTTTCCAGATGCAAACGCTGGAATCAGGTGACAACTCCGGACCACGTCAGCGGGGTCAATAAATCCAAAAGCGTCATCTTCCGCCATGGGGACAAACCGTAGGGTATCAAGAGTGACACTGCTCCTAGCGGGTTGGTGGACCAACTCAAACCAGCGTACCCAAAGGAAGTCAATTCGACGCGGGTGATAGTCCTTTAGTTCCGGTCCAGTATATATGGTATTTGCATGGTAAATGCCAAGCACACGAGCATAGCAAAAGGCGTGGACCGAGGAGCCAGACAACATCATGATGTCTCGATGATCCGTGTTGGGGTTTACTACATCCTGTGCCCGGCGAACGTCGTAAGTGGTGTAATTGATGCGCATTAGGTTGTGGCGATATATATTATTCCCCTTCAAAACTACTTGATTCAACGTAGCGAAGTCTTGAGCTGTTTCCGTGTTGGATGTAGGACGTGACGAATCTTCCATAGGCCCAACCCCGTGCATTGCTCGTGCATGTGGTAGCAAATGTGCTTTCAATTTAAATATAAAGTTCTAAGAATCCTTCATAAGAGAACCGTAAGGCACATGGAGGATTAATGAAAACGAACCCTTGTAGCCGGATCGTCTGAATTGCGTCGAACAAAGGTTGTAAGGTCCTCCGGGTGATTTTGTGATTTGCCAATATGGTGGTGCTCGTCTGGTGAATTTGGCACCTCCTCAAGTTGAGTCGATGTAGAAGTCGAACAGAGCATGGAGATCCGACGTATGCGTGCTTGACGGCGCTCAATGCGGGTAAGTTGCATGATGTATGATTTCCGACTTGTGCGAGTGTACCTAGCCTTTCCGACTCGGTGTTGGAGCTCGCCCTGAAAGAGACAGATTAGTACCGGTGAGACGAGCCAACGGTGTGAACACGTCACTGTCTGTGTTGAATATGAATCCGTCGTGCCAAAAAAGCGTATCTGGGTTGCATAGTCTCCCAAAGCATGTAATTTGTATGTTTGCAAATTGAGTGTCTTGGGGCGACGAGCACTGGTAGACGCAGACCCACGGTCCACAGCAGGAGCAACAGCGGGACCGTTTTTCGTGAGACGTTCTCGTGTTTCCCGACGTTTGCGGGCTTCCATCTCCCGTGGCAGTTCTTTGGTTATAAATTCAGGGCATGTCCCTGCTACGAACGCTCGAAGGTTGCTTGCTAGCTCCACAGTCACATCATCCAAGATCATTAGTGTGTCGTCTGTATGTAGGCGCAACTTTGCAAGTGCGTGCCAATGACACAATAGAAACAGAAGGTGCGATATACTTCCGTTGTGAGGTTCTGGAACAAGACCCTCGAACACGGGAATAGCACACTACCAGAATACGGTGTAAGTTTCTTGCTCAATCGAAATTTATGTATGAGAAACGTCACCTGTAAAATATCTTCGAAATCCCGTGCGGCCATCTTCTTCATCTCAGAGGTATTCTTAGAGAAACGCCTGATGGTATCTCGTCCGAAAGTGGGTACTTGTCGAAAGCTTCAAAAAAGATAGTATATCAGACACCCCAGTTAAGGTCACACAGTCACGTACCGCTGGTCAAGCTCGTGGATCATGCTTCTCTTCTGTGCATCCAGTATACGTAGGAGGTGAATAAAGATAGCCTTCCATACCCCGAGTTCAAACTCGTGTAGAAGGTCTACCACCAGCATAATAAAAAAATCAAAGCCCGTATGGCTCAGGCTCTTAGAGAATGCATTCTGCGAAGCCTGGTTAAGCTAGCTCTCTGACCGAATGAGAAACAAACGCACAAAGGTGGGGACGAGTGACTCGGGTTTCAATAGTGCTTCAACTTGAGCAGTATCCACCGCGTAATTCTTCTCGTAGATGAGCTTTCGAGCCTCGGAAATTTTAGCCCGTCGCTCTGCTGTATCGGTACGGGCATGGACCTTGCGCTGAAGCATGTCCTCCTCAGTGGCGAGCTGTTGAACACAGTTTTTCGGAGTCAGGCAACGCGGGCACAGACATGTACCGAGGTTCCGGATGCATGCTATCAAAATTCTATTTGATGGATCAGTTCCATTCTGTAAAGTAAATAAGATGTCTTACTTCTCAGGGTAGTCCGCCGAGTAGGTGAATATCCGAGGATAAAATCGTCTCTTGATTCCATCACAGCACATGATGACCAGCCCATGCTCATAGGCGTCAATAAATTCTGTGTCAAGTAAAACTGACCATTGTTCTTGGAACAGTTCCCGATGGCAGTGCGCAAAGAAAGAGCCGTTTGGCATCCTTCCTCCAGTGTTATGCGTCGCGAAATCCTTGAATTCGTCCGGAAGCTGGGAGTAAGGTGGTCAAAAGAACATTTTTTGTGCACGACAATAGAGAACTCACGGTTAGAAAGTATGCCACATGCGTACAAAGGTTACTGGTTGGCTGACACCTGTAGTACTTGGATTCGTTGCCGAAGTAAGCGTAGAGAGGCCAAAGCTTCGCATTACCAAAGGATGACAAGTGGGTTGAGTCGGACCAAAACATGAATCCTGCAATACATCGGGGTAAGTCACACTCGGGCTCCGGTAGCGAATCTTGCAATTGTTGGTGGGCTTGAATGAATGCATCGGATGTAAAAAGCTCGCCATGAACGCGTAGATCTTTATCCGCGTGTGGGAGCTTCCATCTGAGTTCATATGGCTCGTAATGGAAGAGGCGATCATGCTCAGGATCTGTAAGTTTTTCGCGGATGATAGATACCAAGGAACGATGATGAAAGTCTCCAGCGCAATAGGTTTTGGGGCCGGGATGTTGGTAGCGACTATGGAATGGCGCAGAGATTGTGATAGGCGTCCGTCGCCAGTTGTCGTCATCATCTAGCCACTCGGCCTCATGCTCCCGGGTATCTTCGCCCAGCTCACAGTTGATTGTCTTCCAGTTTGTTTTCTCGACATCCTGAGGATGAAATTCAGAGTTACCAACAATTTCTAAGAGATGCTTAAAGCTCTCCTGGGACTTTTGAACGCCTTGGTTCCAGTACCACTCCCCAAGACGGAGAGAGTTCTGGTTCGGATAAGGATAATAGGGATTTTGAGAACTGCCAGATTCGCGACTGATTATAGGGGGGTCTGGGTGCGGATGGTTTATTGAATGAGGATCTTCAGGATCGTGTGAGGGAAGCGAGACCGTGCGATAGAGCCGATATAAACCAAACTTGTTGATCTGGCTTTTGAACTTTCGAATGCATGCTCTCGCCAACGACATAGGTTGTGACCCAGATGTCTGAGGGTCCGCTTGAGGTACATCTGTAGGAGGAAATGGCATGGGAGATTCTGGAAGGCAATCCCTAAATCGTAGGGGTAATTGACGGTTCTGTCGACGGGGCCTACGCTGTGCCAAAGACAGTGTGTCATCCGAGTCTTCCCGTTCGAACTCGTGGCCTAGATGACCCTTGAGGCGACAGAAATGAGCTTTTTTCAGTCTAGCATATGTACGGGCACATACGAAGTTGTTGTCCTGTATAATGACAGGAATATGCTCCTCTCGAGATTCGGGACCGTCGCCGCTATCAGGATGGGCACTAAGGCGAGCTTTTTTGCTTTGGTATATCTCTTTCGCCTTTTCGAGGGCGCCCAGTAAGCGTTTCTTTCCTCTTTTACATATCTTCTCATGCCTGGTGAAGGCCCCGATGTCACTGAAAACGCGACCACACACACACGTCTGTGAAAATATGGTGGACATGAGAAGTAAGTAACGGCAGGACTCGTGGCTGAACGTTGAACTCCCGACAATGATTCGAGGAACGACCTGCCAAACTCATTTTCACACCCTGCGAGCTTGAGTAAGATCATAGTATTTATATGTAATGCCATGGAAAGTTGGCAATACAACACCGACTCAGAAACTAGCACTAGGAAATGATATGGGCTCTGTTGTGCTAACAGTCCCTATGACAGTAAGAATGATCGAGCTCTGCGGTGTCTTCGATCTCTTCAACAAGAATCGACTGGTGTGTGTCGAGATGGCTCTGTAGCGAGGCAAGCTGGTATATGGTCCACCTTTTCCTCTGCAGGGTTTCCTTCAACACGGAGACTCGATGCTCTGGGAAGAGGACAGGTATATTCAACTTCAAGTTGGGTAGAATCTGTTTTGGAGGATTTGGTAAGTACAGGCTTGTGAAATAGCGAACGACTCACCAATTCGTGCATGGCTTTATTCAAAGCTGCCCTGTTCGCAGCCATGATAGGACTGCCATTTTCTTCGGCATCGTTGGTGGAACTCTGCGACCAGCATCTAAGCTGGGAGGATTGGGGGGAGAGGTAGTGGAAGGTGAGCCCTGGAGCAGGAGGACGAGGGAATGTAGGAGGTAGCTCGATAGAATACAATCCCCGGGCCTCTTTCTGTGACGCCATAGTTGTCGCACAAAGGTGGAACTTTTCGATTGGTCGCTTTCATCGGTGTTTGAAATTTCAGGAAATCCTAGCCCCGAATACTATATGCGGCCGCAAATCATCTTCCTCGACAGTACATTTGTGTTGCAGAGTGCACGAGGAATCTAGGTATGTATTTCAGTTATCACACTCAACGAGGTGCGAGGAGATCCCCACAGGAGATCATGATACCAGCCGAGCTGCCATCTATCTCAGGCTCATTGAGAGCTCAGTGCTCATCTATTGGCACAAGCCTGTTTTGCGCGGGGCTGGTCACGGTTGGGTGGACGATACGAATATGCAGGAATGGCCCGATGATCCATTGACCGACTCCAAGCAATGCTACCTTCCAGATGTATGGGGCGTTTCATTGTTGTCCTTCACATACGCTAGTGCACAGTGCACACGTCCCGCCTGTTTTTCAAGTTCGGTTTATTGTGACAGTGACCCCGTAGCTAGCAAATCGGAGTTATCAGTGCCGTTGGAAGCAAATCTAGCTGGATCTTTCCCGGGCGGTCCTCTCCTCGTCTGGCAAGGAGTCATATCAGTGTCACCTTCATCTTCGGAACCTGCAGGACGTGCCAGAAAACCGACGACGTGGAACAGATCTGGGTGACGACAAACGATTTGTCGAGTAGCGATGAGACCTCGCAGAGCTGACGAACGCGTCGGATGGCGGTACGACAGTTGTTGAGCACCGCAGAGGATCGTGGAGGTCAAGAAGAGACTCGCAGGGAGCGTAACCGGCTGACAGAGGCGTTCCAACGTTCCAAAAAATCCAGATCTATTGATATTCGATATTCATGTCGAAGAGTGAACGGGAAACGGAAACTGTAAACGAATACTGTAAGATAATTATGAACTTGCAAAGTGAACAATAAAGCTTCAGAGGTGCAGGCCGTCTCCTTGCCTTTCTCTTGGGCTCCATCGACGGACTCGAGATCGGACTCCTCAGCGAGTCGTGCAGCCGCGAAAACGCCGCATCGACCAAAAAGTCGGGTTTCTGGAGATGCATGGCAGCGCGACGCGGTCGATAAGGGAGGCAAAGGACGGATATGGGCTTGCGCGTCGCAAGGGGTACGATATTGTCCCCATCGAGGACTTCGGTCGGTCGAACGATGTACTTGGGGTCCAGATCTGAGTCCTGCGTCGAGACGCTGCCGCGTCGCTCGTCTCCGGGCATCACAGCAGAAGGTGACATATTCCCGCCAAAAGTGACCCACTGGAGGTTACCACCAGCGGTGACTTGAGGGCGAGACTCGTCACCCTGCGCAAGGAGATGGGCATACTCCAACTCTTCGTCCTGGTCCCACCAGACACCGCCCTTACCGTCGCGATAGATGTCTTCAAGGCCGACAGCGCCTATAGCCTTTGCCTGGGCGTCCATTACACGTTTGATGTTGTTGTCCATGCTACCACCATCGGCGAACTGCATGAGAGCGAGCTCGTTTACGAGAGGGGGTGGACGCGGGGCATATTTGGCTTTCTTGCGCTTTGTGACGGAAGCGGAAGTCGCGGTCGCTTTGGCCGTCATTTTGGTGGGGGTATCGGGGCAAGCAGATTTGGACCTGCCTTGGGATCGAAGGGCAGAGAGCGAGCGGAAGCGGGCAAGACCACGGGGCGCGCGTGTGGGGGAGGGGACAGGTGGGATGGGGATGTTTTTGGCGATGCTTTGGAAAGAGGGATTGACGGGAAAGGCGAGGGTGGCGGAAACCGGGGAATTGGGCAGGTGGAGAAAGACAGAAGTGTAACCGACAGTGGTAAGATCGGCCTTGAAATTACGGGCAGTGGGTGTAGCAGTGATCGGAGTGGATGCGATATGGAGGAAAGATGCGGACGGAGTGCGGACGGAGGCGATGGACGGTCGACGGCCCTTGCGGAGGGAAATGCGGCGATGCGGGGAGCAGGGAGAGAGAGCAGCGGGATATCCAGGTTGCACGTGAGCAGCCCAGGTAGCGATCGCGGAGAATGTGCTCGACCTGCGGCGCGTTCTGAGAGGAGGTTGGGAGAAAGAGGAAGGGGGATGAGCTAGAAAGGGATAGTTGGTTTTAATAGCAGATTCCATTGCAACGGACGACTGTCAAAGGTCAAAAGGTGAGTCAAACACGAAGAAAGCAGCTCAGAAAAAGGCACACCGTTAATGCACGAGACTAGCTCGAAAGGAAGAGAAATGGTAGTAGGACCCTGCATTGTGTGGGCGCTGTTTATGAAGGATCAGCGAGACAATTAGACGGTGGACCACAACTCGGACCCATAATGCATAGAGTCGGGACCCGGCAAATCCCGATGCATTACCACGGATATGCAAGACGACAATGCGTGACAGTGTGTGACCCGTGATGTCACTAACCGCCACACAGGCTTATTCATTGACTACGCTAGCTTCATGCGAGCCTCCATTTTGGAATGTTCTCATATTTTACCAGATAAGGTTGACTGATTGAAGACTAGAGGAGCACCTTGATGCATTCAGAAATGCTCCACAACGTCGGCCTGAGAATCCGCTGTGGGAGGTAGACGTCCCACTGGCAGACCCATCTTCAGTGTTCTTTTGTCGTTTTTCTGGTGTATCACAATTGCCGGGTTTATCATGGGGCTTCTGCTTTGCTAAGTTTGCATGGAGCATTGTGCCGTTGACAACGTTGAGTTCCCATCCCGTGAAAGATTGAAAATTGCGAGTCATATGTTCCACTCGGTCATAATTACCTACCTATTTGCGCTCCATCGTAATGCATATTCTACCATTGATACCTATGCATTATGCATTATGCAAAATATCCCTGATTTTGGGTGCGCCCGACTCGGGACCCGCCAAAAACCAATGCATTAAGTATGCATTGTTAGCATATGCATTATGAGCATTTCAACTGTACTTTCAAATCCGTTAGATACCTTACACGTTCACCTCTCACACGCTACCCCCCTAGATGTGTCACTTGATTGTTACTCATGTCTCCCTGCCTCCCCCTCTACCGCCTCCCTGAGTATGAACAGGCCCTCCTCTAGCGGTGCCGCGAGCTAGACCCCTTGGATTCCCGCTTAGTTTGGCAGGCGCGTCCGAAGTGGTTCCACCCCCACGCGTGTGTCCTGTATGCGGGTAAACGTGTGCAGCGATCCTAGCCCTTCCTCTTCCTCTTGGACCAAAATTGCCCCTCAATACTTGCGGGTTGTGCAATTCCGGATGCATGAATCCTCCGCTTTTCCCGCCTCGTCCGAACCGAATCGCTGGAGGTACCAATGATAATGCACTCATCGACTGTGCTAGGTCCTCCACTCTTCCATGCGATAGCGAAGACGCGCGTACGTTCGGCTGTCGTGGGGATGGCGGGTTTGGAGAATCAGCAGGAGATCTAGCAGTGCTTCCATCGATGAACCGTGCTTTTGGTGTTGCTTCACCCTCTTCGCCTTCATCGAGGTCTGCTTCGCCCTCCTCCTCGTCCCCTTCCTCATCTTCCTCTCCTTGTTCTTCCTCCTCTTCCTCCTCCTCGTCAGAATCGGAGTCCACTTCCATACCTTCCTTTTCTTCCATCATTGTTTCTTGTTCTTTATTGTTATCCCTTGGTTTCCATGCCCCCCGTATCATACTCGTCCGTCTCCCCATCTCTTCAAGAGGCCACCAACTCCTTTATTGGTAACAGCAAAGAAATATTCCTTGGGGTATGAATGCGCTTGAATGAGATGTAACCTTCGTGCTTTAGGTGTCAAAAATAAACGTGGACATGAGATTAGATGGCAGGCAAACTATGGCAGCAACAACTTCCTTCTGAGTGCCTCGATGGCAAGGGATCGACAGAGGAAAACGTACGATCCTTTCCCCCCTTTCCTTCCGCACCGCGGCAAGTGGGTCGTGACACTCTGTCTGATGCTGTCAATGCATGCAGAGGTCAACGAAAAGAAAAGGTATCCACGATCACGACATCCTCACCAGTTCCAATAGCCGTGCGTCCGGAAAGACACACCCGCACTTTCGTTGCTCGCACACGTGTGCGTGGTATTTACCATAGTGAATCTCGAGATCACGAGAGTTGGAGATCGGGGTCGGTTCGTGGTGCGGTGGGTTGCAGGTCGGTGGCAACGTGCAGAACAAAGCGCGATCGCCCTGTGCGTCGGAAATGCGCGATGATTTATACATGGGTGCTGTTTCTTGATCCTGATCCTGGTCGTTTACGTCGTGTGCTTGATCTGTGGAGGTGGTGGTTGTATGCGATGATCGGGGAGAAGCGCGTGGACGTTTGGGGAGGTGCATCAAAGGGACGAGTGAGATTGTAGACAGAGATATAACGTCGCTGACTTTGAATCATCACGTCACGCTTGTGTGTCACGTGTCACGACTAACCTCTAGCTTCAACGGAAATGTCGTCGAAACGCAAATGGGATCAAGCAGCACCAGACACGCTCGCAGACACCGACGGATTACCTCCAAAAGTAACCAAGACAGACGAGAGCAAGTCAGCATCAGAGGCAGCGGCAGCGGCAGCTGCTATCGCTGCAAAAATCGCGGCACAGTTCAGCGCGGGCGGGTCTGCGGCCGGGAGCATACAAATTGGACAACGGGACTCTTACGATGCCGAGTTCACGCATGATATCGATATCAACGACGTTCGGAACCGGTATGTGTTGACCAAGGGTTCGACGCAGTCCGAGGTGTGTTTCTCTATTGTTTCGCTTTTCATGTCTGGATAGACTGGACGGTGCTCGGACAGATACACGAGGACACGGGTGCATCAGTGAGCACCAAGGGCGTTTGGTACCCAGATCGAACCAAGGCGACGGAGAAGGATCCCCCTCTATACCTCCACCTCTCCGCATCCTCAAGAGAGGCCCTTCAAACTGCCATCGACAGGATCAACGACTTGGCCTCCATGGACCTTGGGCCCCTCGTCGAAGACAAAAAAGACCGACTGCGCGAAAAGGTACTGACTAGGGTTGTCCTCGTATGCTCGCGTGATTGACTATTGTCTAGCGCAAATGGCCAGAAGAGAAACTACCAGTCGGATTGGAAACCATCCGAAATTTCAACGTTCGTGCCAAGGTCGTCGGGCCACAGGTAAGTAACGGTAATTTAATGCCAACGGATACTTGCCTGATTATACTTGCAGGGTGTATTCGTGAAATACATCCAACAAGAAACTGGCACGCGCGTTCAGATCAAGGGCCTCGGTTCTGGGTTTGTGGAGCAGGAAACTCAGAAAGAGTCTGAAGAACCGATGCATATACACATCACGTATGCTCGTTTATTTTGCCTCGTGGACGTACCCGCTTACGATCCCTCCAGCGGACCAGACGAAGGCCAGGTTGCTCGTGCCAAAGTGCTGACCGAGGATCTCCTCGAGGTTGTGCACTCAGAGCACGCAAAAGCCCATGCGGCACTCGCACAACAACAGATGGAACTTCATCAAGCGCAGATGCAATATGCTCAATACAGCGCCGTAGTGGTGCGTTCATCTACGCTCCCTCGTCGGGTAAGGTCATTCAATGCTATCAACGTATCGTGTGGGCACAGGGTGGATATGGCTCTGCACCCCCGCCTCCCGACAATGCGCCGCCTCCTCCGCCCCCTGGGGAACAACCCCCACCTCCTCCGAATGGCAGTTTACCGCCACCTCCAGGGGCCTCAGATACCTCCATGGACGCATATGCTGCCTACTGGTACGTGTCGGTCTGCTTGTTCACAGATAGCAGTCTATTTATCTCGTTTGCTTCGTCTCACGCACATTCCAGGGCACAATTCGGATACGACGTCAATTCGCCACAGTTCAAGGAATGGGCGGCAAGCCAGCAACAACAGTACAGCCAGTACTATGCTCAGCAAGGGGAGGCCCCGCCCGCGCCGACCGATGGGGCTCCTCCACCGCCGCCACCGCCTCCTGCATAGTCGTAGTGCTTGTGGAGGGTGGTCTGGTGTTCGTTGTAATTATTTCTTTCCTTGTAGCTTGCTTTATTTTCAAATGTACATCTTTTTTGTGCGTACATGTGCCGAGGCTTCGATGTCAGGCCAAGGCCTACTTGCTGAGAGAAATGGATCGTGTGGTGTGTTTTGCGCGACAGCGACCCGAAGGTCGGACACGCCATCGGTAGATCTCGTTCCCCTGCATACCCTTCGACAACAGAAGGAACAACGTCGTCGTCGCGTTAGCACGTCAATCAATACAGACTCAGTTTTGGTCATTCCGGATCTCTGGCCATCAGGATATATTCCTTGTCGGAGCATGGCCCTCTTGCTCAGCCAATGCCGTTCTTTTTCAACCAGCTCCAAACACGCCCCGAATGTCCGTCGTTGTTTGCTCGAAGCATGGTCTGCCTTCGAGCTTAGGGGACTCGGTAAACGTTCAGACCGCATGGGCTGCCACTGTGTGGAAGCCCATCTGTGTCGTTGACGATGATGGTCGCCGAGGGGCGCGTCACACGTTTCTGTAGCGACCACCTTGTTAACGGAGGTAACGTCACGGGAAGTACACCATGGTCCATTGGTACCCCAGTACTGTTGTAGTCAGCCAGGGAGAAATGAAACCACCGTGACATGCCACGGTGTGCCGTGAGGAGTGTTGGTAATATGTGCTGCAGGGGAGGATTGTCAATGTATCTCACAAGAGTAGTGTGAGAACTTGAAGGTTAGTCTGACATGACTTTCAGGGACGACGACGATGTGAGTGGGCATACGAACACAATCCAAGTCCATCCTGCCACTAACCTGGGGACCATCACTCACAGGATATCATATCCGATGGCCCCATGTCCATCGTGACCCGCGTCGAGCCCAAGTCGACAGATGGCCCGTCGCAGTTCATCGCCGTGAAGACGTCCAGCACGGCACACGCCAAAGAGCCTCACGATATCGTCAAAGAAGCGCGTTTGCTAGCTACACTCTCACATCCAAACGTATGTCGGCCCTCCCTACATGATGCACAAATCCGACTCGTGTACACGCACCCTAGATCATCCTACTGATCGATCAAGAACTATCCCAAGGATCGCTGTGCTTCCGGATGCCATACATCCCGTACTCCCTCGACGGGCTCCTCCGGTCCCCTGGATTTTCACCGCATTCCATTATTTCGTTTGGAAACGCCTCCTCTTCCTCACCCACCCCACGCGAGGTCCAATTTATCATCCTTGCCAAGTCGATCATCTTCCAAATCCTCCGTGGGGTGAGCTACCTCCACTCAGAACACATTCAAATCGCACACCGAGATATAAAACCGAGCAATGTTCTCTTGACACCATCGGGACGCGCACAAATCATTGACTTTGGTATTGCTTTCGAGCAGAGCGAAAACGGCGTTGCGAAGGCGAGAGATCTGTGGCCCGAGTCGACAAAGCGAATGTACTTTGAGGTGTCGACCGGGTACGTCACATCTTCTCATGAGCTACATATGTATCCGCGGTTGCTCTTGGGTGCTGACGCGCCGTCTTCTCCCTTGCGTGTCACGCAGCTCCTATCGTGCCCCAGAGCTACTCTTCGGTCCGCGGACGTACGATGCGTTTGCTATTGATGCATGGAGCCTTGGCGCAACTCTGGCTGAATTTTTCACTTCTCTCCTTCTGGGGACCAGCGAAGACGAAGCTGATGCAGAATCATCTTTCCTGACGCGCGACCGTACCTCCGAATACAAATCTGAATCCGATTCGAGCGCCGAATCACCCGCACCCACCCCACCCCCGACACCTTTCGTCATACCACAGGGTACACGTCCTGGGATACCGACTGGCCGCTGGACGCGAGCAAGTCTCTTTGACGCGTCGCGTGGCGAAATCGGGCTTGCGTGGAGCATTTTCAAGATACGGGGTACACCCAACAAGGATACTTGGCCAGTACGTTGGTTTTTTCTCGATCCTCCTGCACTCCAAAATGCTTACGGGTCGTGATTGCGAACATGAACGCTTTCGTTCTTCCTGACTTGGCAGTCTTTCCTGACCCTCCCGGATGCGGGCAAACTGTCCTTTGTCGACGTCAACGCGACGGACTTGGGATCGTTCCTCCCGAGCTTACCTTCTTCGGATTCGAGCGTATCCGTCGACACCAGGATACACACTCCCTCGCCCGACCTGGTTCCATCGGCGCTCGACTTGATCCACCGGTTCCTCGTGTACGAACCCTCTCGGCGACTCCATCCCTCAGAGGCCCTTAGTCATCCTTGGTTCGAAACTGAACCGGGCATGGTGTGGCCCACGGACGTCGATAATGTTGGAAATGCTGACGGTCCGTTGTTGACAAAAGAGATGGGGGAGATCACCCGGCACACGTTCACGTTGGAGGGGCAAATTCTTACGCTCGGAGATCTTTTGCAGAGGTATGTTGCGTGACAAGGGGGGGATAAAGATATAATTGGGTTAGTTGTTGGTATTAGCGACCGGTTACGGCAATTTATAACCACTTGTCGTCCCCCCTGAATCATTCCCGCTTCGTGACCGCCATGGTCGGTTGCCAACTTGACGCATGCGCCGACCAGTAATAACGGATACAACTTTAACAAAACTTTCCAAATCCGTCCCAATTCCGGTGAGGTCAGCATAATCGAATCTCGATCCGACGGTCCCTGGGAATACCGTCCGACTGATTCCACAGGTTCAGATCATTCGCGTGGCGTCTGTCATTCCAGAGATAAGTATTATTAAAGAAGTCCCTGGTTTGTTCCCCTGACCAGCCTTATCTCTCTGAACTCTCATAGGTTTTTCCGCGAAGTCCACAAGTAAGCTGGTGAGAATAATTCCCTTGGTTGTCTTCCCCCTTCTTTTCATCTTCATTTCGCATGATAGCCAAGGAAAAAGAGGGCGTTGACGTCAACGTCAACGTTGAGACCCTCGCACTAGATGGCGATTCTCTCAACCTTCGGAACGCAGATGATGTCCTACTCGCGCATCTCGGTTACAAGGCCGAGTTTAAGCGTGAATTCTCGGTATGCAAAATAGCTCGTCTGACATCGTCGGAACTCGACCTAACCAAATGAAAAGATGATTGAAACGATCGCATTCGCGTTTTCGATCATGGGTGTGATCGCCTCCGTCTCATCCACGTTCTCATTCCCGCTTGTCTCAGGTGCGTTTCGTCATACATAGTGATGCAGAATATTGAAGGACATCAGGTGGACACGTTGGTATGGTATGGGGATGGTTCATCCCTTCTTTCTTTGTCATGGCGGTCGCCCTTTCTATGGCCGAGTTGGTTTCATCCATGCCGTAAGTCGCAGGCTGCCCTTCCATTATTGCTTCTGAAACGACCCGGACGCTCAGCACGTCTGCTGGGCTTTACTACTTCTCCGCCAAGCTAGCGCCACCGAAATATGCTGCTTTGGCTAGCTGGATAACGGGATGGGCTAACATCACAGGTCAAATAACGCTCGTGTGTTCGATAGACTTTACTTGGTCTGTCTCCCTGTCTCTGGTTCTTCTAATTGCGCCAGTTCTGACCACGAAATCGAACAGCGCGCAAATGATCACGTCTGCCATCACGGTGGGCTCCAATGGGGCTATCGTGCTCAGTTCCGGTGCAACATATGGAATTCTACTCGCAGTCCTGTTTTGCCACGGGCTCGTCTGCTCGGCGGCGACCAGCATCCTCGCGCGGCTGAACCTGTTTTACGTCATGGTAAACCGTGAGTCTCTCGCCTGGTTCCCGAATCATCTTGTCAGTGACGAGAAATGCACCAAGTGGGGACTACCGTGGCTGCGATCGTCACTTTGCTCGTTTGCTCCGGTGACAACAAGGTATCAACAAAGGATGCCTTTACGTTGTTCGAGAACAATACAGGTTGGGTCAACGGTATGTCGTCATAAGTCCTACTACGGGGCAGACTGCTTATCCTCATCCTCCATCAGATGGCTGGGCCTTCCTGTTGGCGTTTACGGCGCCAATGTGGACGCTGACTGGATGTAAGCGAACCACCTCTTCCCTCGAAGTTGTTTCTGACCAGATGACAGACGATTCGGCCGCACACATTTCGGAGGAGATCGCCGGCGCACAACGAAGTGCGCCGATCGCCATCATCCTCGGAGTAGCTGGCACCGAAATCCTTGGGTGGCTGGTGCTCATCGCGGCGTCGTTCGCGACAAAGTCTGTTTCGTCGCTTCTCACCACGAACTTGCCTCTGCCTATGGGCCAACTCTTCCTGGACGTGCTAGGGAAGCGGGGTATGTTGGCGATCTGGAGCTTTATCATCGTCGTCCAGGTAAGACTGTTTCAATTCTCTCCACGGGGGAGCAGCGACACTAATTTGTGCCGTTGAGTTCGTAACTGGGGCCGCGCAGGGCGTGGACGCCTCCCGAGTTGTCTTTGCCTTTGCGCGGGATAACGCCCTGCCGGGTTCGCGCTGGTGGAAGCAAATAAATCCACACACTCAAACACCGGTCAACGCCGTGTGGTTCGTGATGTTCTTTGCCGCGCTATGCGGTCTTCTCGGGTTCTCCGCCGCAGCGCTTTCCTCGCTCGCAGGGTAAGTCGTCGCCGTTTGCACCGTTCGACCGGCTGACGTTTCCTGATCTCTTTCTCTCCATATAGGGCATCCGTCATCGGGCTGTACGTATCGTACGCGACACCCATCTTTCTTCGGATCACGTCTGGACGGAACGCGATCTCGCCAGGTTACTTTACCCTCGGAAAATGGTATATGCCCATCGGCATCGTCGCCGTGTCGTGGGTGGCCTTCATCGTAGTGCTCCTCTTTTTCCCGTCCGCCCAAACAACGAGTGCACAGGGGATGAGTGAGTATCCTCATCATTATCGCTGGTACGTGTGCGCTGATGTACGTACATTACGCAGACTATGCTGTCGTGATCATCTTGGGCGTGTTCGCCTTTGCGTCGATCTCGTGGATACTGTCTGCGCACAAATGGTTCCATGGGCCGATCAAGAACGTCGATCACGCCGGGTCTGCGTCACTCAAAGAGGTGGAGACGAAGTAGCTCTAGATTCGACTCTCATAAAGGGAGCGTTAAGTTGTGTGAGGTAGATGTACATAGATGTCGACTGTGTTCGAGCGAGACGGTCAAGACGTTGAGATACCCACTTCCCCGTTGACTGAATTCTGGTTCACCACGGGTCAGCTTGCACTGTAATTACTTATGGTCATCATTACTGCACATGCTTGAGAATGGGAAAGACTTCCATGATATCCACGACAAAGAGTCAAAATCCTATGTCACGTCGGCCGTCCGTTGACGCTGAATTCGTGGGGAGAAGGATCCTGCGACCGGTTCATGGGATCCGTCCAATCGGTAGTCAAACGTTGACTCTGGGAGCGATGGCACAAGGAAGGTATCTAGGGATTTGATGGATCGTACTTTTCCTATCGCGGTACCTCCAGTTCGCCGCATGGTCATATGCGTGCCCGTTCATAGAAACGGCGGACTGCAGGTGTGAAGGAGGATGTGTGTACGACGTGATTGCTAGAAGAGGAGGTGCTCGTCGGGGAGGTGCGGATGAGGTGTATCAAGGACGGGGTGGCGGGGTGAGTGATGTCGAGGAGACTAGATGTGGTTAGAGAAAAAGAATGAATAAATGACGTGACAAGCGTGATCGTGAAATCAAGGAAGAAGATAATGTACGTACTCGTTCTCTGCCTGGAGTTCCCGCATGGGAGCGTTGGCGAGATCAAGGTGGCGCCGGTATTCGTCGTGTAGCTGTGAAGTATTTTCGAGACCAAAGGAAAAGAAGAAAGTATGTGAGGCGGGGAGGGGGAAAGTAAGGCCTGGTAGATCTTTTGGCAGGGTCACGACATGTCTTCTGTCAACGTTCTGTGTGGGTTTTGTCATTCGCAACCAAGTAAATATCATAGGGCGTAAACTGTTGTTACTTACTAATACTAAGGTCCGAACCATAATGAGTCAATGGCGATACGGGGGAAATCATTTCCTCCTTACTAACACCCTCGTGGAGTCACGGTACAAACAAGTAGTCGGATCGACCTAGAGACGAATCATGAAGCTGCTTTCTCGCTTACGCTCTCTGAAAAAGGGTGAGTGCTTCAAGTTGAACCTCATGGATGAATGATTTCTGTTTGAGCCTCATCGCCGAGACATTCCCCACAGGACGAGGAGGAGCACATGAGCAGCTGCCAAGCGGAGTCGAGGACTCAACAGGTTCTACTCAACCTAAACAGACAACGAGCGGTGAACACAACCCATTGGTGGACGACGTCATGGACGACGTCCAGCACCTTCGAAACCTCTTTTGCGAGCGCGTGCCGACAGAGGTTGTTGACTTCCACAAAGACAACCATGTCATCATGGTCCACACCCGTGAGCTGCAGAGAGTCCAGGAGGAGGCCGTCGCAATTCTGTCCTTCTCATTTGCAGACCCACGCCTGGCTGCGCTACTGCGTTGTACGGTGCGGCGCGTTGAGCTCGTGATAAAGGGCCATGACCAGGGGTGGAGCGACTTCTCGGTGGATCACGGGTCGATGGATAACGCGTGGACGTGGTACTCGCTCGGCACAAGCGATCCCCTCACGCACGAAGGACGACTTGCGACGAACCAACATGCAGTGTCTGAGACGCAGACGCACGGGCCGTATGTGTGGGAGCACGATTCGAAAGTCGTGAAGATGTTGCAGGAAGCAAAGGTCATTGAGGTGTGGGCGCATGCGAGGTAGTAGCACACTGTTCTGCCCTCACACCGTGACTAACAACTGCACAGGTTCCCTGGATGGGTTAATCATGTAGAGGACACCAAGATGTCCATTTACTTAGGATGATGCTATGGTATGCATGCATCTTGAAATTAACCCAATCACTACTTGCCAAATTTATGAACACTTCTGGTTTCAAGTTGTCCCTGTCATAAAGCAATGAACAGCTTTATATCAATGAATCAATGATGTGTTTCTCAGGTACCCTGGTTGACCCACTAGTGTTGTGATACAAATGCAATGTTTTTCCTCCATGAAGCATACAAATAATATTTTATTCATAATGAGAACATGCAGGAATGCAACATGAATTTCTATACATTTTTGGCTGTCTCAACCATTTTTTACACCTGCTTCCCTTCAAAACAACTTTGATGTTTTGACTTCCATACCAGAAATGAGTTCATTAAATTGCTAAGGGTAGAGGGCTATTGCATGAGAAATGAAAGAAATGCTTAACATACTCATCCAATTCTGAAGAATGACATTCAAGATCATCTCTACCTTTTCTTCTCAAGATATTTTGAAATTTCCTTCATAGCTGATTTCACCATCTTGGATGTGTTGGATCCCTTGTACTTTTGAGCAGCAGATAGAAGTGGTTGGTGATGCTTTTGATGGAAAAGGTCAAAATAATGCTCCAGAATGAGCAGTGCATCTACAAATTTTTGTGTTGTCATTTCAAAAAACACTTAGAGGAGATGACAGAATATACCAGTGATAATAAGAATTTGCTGCCATGTGGCCAGGTTCCTCTAGATTTTAAATTTCATTTTGGTATAAAATGTATTAAAAAGAATTTTACAATACTATGAGGCTTTAGAATGCTAGATTGCTTAGTATTAATGTTGGACTGAATAATAAGATATTAGTATGACCAAAAGACAATACAAATAATAATTCACATCTATCTTATTGTGAATGACCTAGTGATAACAATTTGAGTTAAAATAGATACACAAAAATCGTGAAAACAACATCACTGTCTGTGAAATCAATACAAATGAAATACTACATACCATCTTGAAGAACACAAGATATTTATTATTAGTACAATAGTGCTTCACTATGTTTCATAACATACCCTCTATAATCATTGGAAAATGAACAGTTATAATATTACTATAACTTTACACATAAATACAACTCACAGTCTTTGATGAATTAGAATGATAACATCATATTATTACATGCTAATATAAATCATGATAAAAGTAGGGTGAATATATGCATCAATTATAGTGATAAATTAATCAAAACACATTCTATGAATGAAATGAAAACAGCCAAAAATGTTGAATTGTTGTAAAAAATTGTCAAATGACTTGAAACTCACCAATTGTTATTTGAAAATGAAACAATAAGATAGTATGATCAGCATGATCAGCATGACTGCAGCTTAAATCATTCCATGATTTGAAAAACTCACAAACTATTGATAAGAATACAGATTGAAGAAGAAAAAGGAAATAATATGATTAGCATCACCACTTTTGGGCATGTTTTACAACCCATAACTCACAAACTATCATTTTCCAGAGCAGAATGGAGAAAATGTGAATGAACATGGCACTATTATGAATGGATATTCCATTAGTGTCATTGCCCATTTGCACATTCCATGATGCACAACTCACTGACTGTTATTTCCAGAGCAGAATGAAGAATGAATGGACATGCCATTATCAGCATCAGCATTCTGAGTCTCTGTCACATTCCATAATCCACAACTCACAAACTGTTAAGCACTGACTCTGGGAGAGTGCTAGAACAGGTTCGAGAGAACCTAACAAACAACTAACACCTATAAAGGACTCATAGAGGAGTATAGGGATGATAAGGATGTAGTCGTTAGCATTGGAGTACTATGTGCTCAGTGCTCACTGCATTAGAGTTGCAGAGACCTTGTCTTGTGAACAAGGTAGATGGTGAGGAAATAGAGTAGTAATGTTAAGTAGACACATGGAAGCCAAGAGGACTTAGTGTGAGACTATGAGACAAAGGATAAACAACACTAGACTGAGGTATTGAAGTACAAGTGCTACTCTTTATATACCTAGCTAGATGGTGCATGGACCATGAGTATAGTGCCTGCCCTAAGTGTACACATAAGTGCTGACTGATGTGATGACATATCATGAGAAAGTCTAGTCAGCAGGGTGCAGGGTATGACATCAGTAGTGATATCAGGTCATGTGACCATGAGAAGAGAGATAGATGCTAGGGCATTTAGATAACTCACAATAAGATGAGATGAAAGGAAGATGTAACCATGTGGGATACAGTGGAGTTAGTGCACATGTGCACAAACTTAGCTGAGATATGAAGATTGCAACACAAACTGTCATTTTCAGAGAAGAATGGGAATGGACATACCATCATCAGCATCACCACTTTCTAGCACAATCCACTATCAAAAACTCACTCCCTGTTATGTCCAGAGTAGAATTGAGAATAAATGAAGATGTCAATATCATCAGAATCATCACTTTCTGGCACATATCACAATCCACAACTCACTCCCTGTCATGTCCAGAGTAGAATAGAGAATGAATGAACATGACAGACTGTCATCATTAGCATTACCACTCTCTATCACATTCTACAATGCACAACTCACATCCTATCACTTTCAGAGCAAGTTGGAGAATAAATAACCATGCCATCATCAGCATCACTCTAGCACATTACATGTTCCACAACTCATATCCTGTACTTCCAAAGAAGAATGAAGAATGAAGGGACATTCCATGATCAGCACATCTCATGATACATAACTCACTCTCTATCATTTGAAGCACAGCAAGAAGAATGAATCAACATGCCATCATCAGCATTACCACTCTCTGGCACATTCCATAATATGCAACTCACTCCCTGTCATTCCCAGAGTAGAATAGAGAATAAATCAATATGCTGTCATCACATAATCCACAACCCACAACTCACTCCCTGTCATTTCCAGAGCAGAATAGGAGATGGACATTCCATCATCAGCACACTCTGGCCAATTACATGATGCACAACTCACTTCCTATGATGTTCAGAGCATAATGGAGAATGAATGGATAACCATCATTACCTGTGACTTTCTAGCACATTTTACAATCAACCACTCACAAACTGTAATTTGCAGGACAAAATAGAGAATGAATAGACATTCTATCATCAATGTCACCATGATATGGCACATTCCACATTAACTCACATCCTGTAATTTCTAGAGCAGAATGGAGAATGAATTGACATGACAGGCATCAGCATCACCACCTCTCTGACACATTTCACAATCTACAACTCACATACTATCATTTCCAGGGCATAATGTTGAATGAATGGACATGCCATCAGTAGCATCAGTAGCATCACCACTCTTTGGCACATTCTATGATATAACTCACCATCTGTCATTTCAGGGTAGAATGGAGAATAAATGGATATGACATCATTAGTGTCACTAGTCTCTGGCACATTCTACATTTCATAACTCACTTCCTATTATTTCCAGAACAGAATGTAGAATGAATGAGCATGCCATGATTCATTAGCATCACCACTCTCCAGCACTTTCCACATCTATCACTCACTCCCTGTCATTTCCAAAGCAGAATGGAGAACAAATTGATATTTCATCATGAGTCTCTGCCACATTCCATAATCCTCAACTCACAAACTGTCAATTTCAGAGTGGTTTTCCAAGTATAATAGAGAGTGAATGGATATGCATCAGCATCACCACTCCAAGTCTCTAGCACATCCCACATCCCACATCCCACAACTCACATTCTATCACATCCAGAACATAATTGTTACAATCTCTTCATTTTCCACTTCTCGAAGTCACGTGACCTGCTTAGTCAGCATCACGTGACCACTTATATACTTCACCTTTCGTTTCTCACTTTTCACTTTTCCAAGT
>JBBPNI010000418.1:0-23437 GCA_038091135.1 Leccinum fibrillosum | reverse complement strand
TTACTGATAGATAGTATAATCTCAAGGCTTGCTGGATATGCCATTGATTCCAGAAGGAAAGGAAGAGGAAGAGGAAGAGGAAGAGGAAGAGGGAGAGGGAGAGGGAGAGGGAGAGGGAGAGGGAGAGGGAGAGGGAGAGGGAGAGGGAGAGGAAGAAGAAGACAAATCATCATTTTGTGATGATACTCATATCTCAGAAGCAATGGAAGTTGATGGTGAGAGAATTGAGGCAATAGTACAATTGGCTAAAACACCATGTAAGTTTTTATTTATATATTACCATTATATTCTAAATCTTATGATACAATAGCCCCTCGTCACCGTCAAACTTTGAAAGAAATTGGAGACAATGTCACTGACTTGCCCAATTTAAATCTGCCAGAATTGGTATCAGATTTTATTTATAAACAAGCCAAATCACCTCCTCAAGACTATCCAAATATTATTGAACTGGCTCATTCATTCAAGTCAGCAGTTGCAACATTCTATGCACCAAGTGATCATTCTGGTTATGGAGGAATGCATAGGCAAAGAATTCATGCAACCTCATCTTGGCAAAAAAATATGCCTCGTTATGATTGTGTATTTGCTGAAAAGGATTCTTCTTTACCAGGATTTCAAGGCTTATATGTAGTTCAAGTACTTTCACTATTCTCATTCAATTATCTCAATCATCACTATGCTTGTGCATTAGTAAAATGGTTTACTCCAATTGGAGATGAACCATGTCCCCATACAGGAATGTGGATGGTAGAACCAGAATATGATGATAATGAAGCACCTTTGGTTACTGTTATATCATTGGAAAGTATTTTGTGTCCTGCCCATTTGATTCCTATTTATGGTGATAGTTCTATACCATCTACAATCAATTATTCAAATTCTCTATCTTCTTTTTCTTCTTATTATGTTAACAAATTTTCAGATTATCATGCCTATCAACTTGCATTCTAGCATATTCATATTTTCTATGTACTGCTTATTGACTGATACAATGGAAATATATTTAATGTCACTGAGACTTTTTGATAAAAGTTGATGGTCTATTGATTAGCTTGGTAGTCATTGAAGTTTCCTTCCTATTGCTATTAAAACTATCCATAACCAAAAGCATTTTAACAAGGACAAGGACATGATGACAGACAAGAGATTCTACTGCTAGTGTGTCCACATTTCCATTTATCAATCACAGCTACTATGGTGAAATGCCTGCATATATTTTAATCCCACAGCAGCTTGATTTGATAGTAGAAAATATACAGAGTTCGATGGACTATGACAAAGTGTGTCTATCTGAAAGTGCAACCAGGTGCCAGTGATAGAAGTACCTTTAAAACAGCCAAATTTCCATATCTTCTACTATTTGATGGCCAGTGCATTGTCAGATGAATGTAATCACCATAATCTTGCTGAAAAATTAAATATATGGTGAGTGGGTTGAGGTACTAAGGGTGAGTATACAAGAATGTTGTCATCAAGATGACTACTCTACATGAATAAATAATATGAAGAGATTACTGCATACAAAGAGAAGCAAATGCAAACATCTTGCTTTTTCAATGCTATTGGGTGAGCTCAATTTTGTATCTACTACTACTATTTGATGGCCAGTGCATTGACAGATGAGTATAATCACCACAATCTTGCTGACAAGTCCCTGTACAGCTATCTTGAAATTTGTGCACACATTTTAATGACAACTTGAAAACATCTGATTGGTGGGGGCACTAGGTGGTAGTAGTTTGTTCAGGTGAGCAAAATTTCCATATCTTTTACTATTTGATGATAGTGTATCAATTCAAGTGGTAGCTGTAGTGCTCTTCAGGCAGGCCAAACTTCCATATCATCCACTATTTGATAGTAGTACATCAACTTGAAGTTGCCAGATTACCATCTGATATGGTGGCAGAAGTCTCTCGAGGTGAGTCATGGTAGAACTTCCATATTTTTTACTATTTGATGGCAGTATAGATGGATATCATTTTAATGCCAAAGCATCTTAATTTGCCAGTGGAAATATACAGAGCTGCAGTTTATGGACTATGATAAAGTGTATCTATCTCAAATGCAATCAAGTGATACAGTGCCCTTCAAGGCGAAACTTCCATATCTTCTACTATTTGATAGTAGTACATTAACTTGAAGTATGAAGCTAGGTGAGTGGAACTTCCATATCTTTTACTATTTGGTGGTAGTATAAATGGATATAATTTTAATGCCAAAGCATCTTAATTTGCCAGTGGAAATATACAGAGCTGCAGTTTATGGACTATGATAACTTGAAAGTGTATTCATCTCAAATGCAATCAGGTGGTACAGTGCCCTTCAAGGCAAAACTTCCATATCTTCTACTATTTGATAGTAGTACATCAACTTGAAGTATGAAGCTAGTAGGTGAGTGGAAGTCTCTTGAGATGAGTGGAACTTCCATATCTTTTACTATGTGGTGGCAGTATAAATTAGTGTTTAAAGGTCCAGTCCTAGAACCAATGAAAGACCGAGGACCAGACTGGACTGGACCAAAAAGACCAATTTTTTCAGTCCGGTCATTCCCAGTTTCACTTGATCTCAGTCCTGGTCTTGTCGTTTCTCAAAAATAAAAAGACTGGTTAAAAACCAGCAGTTGCAACTGGTCTTTGTTGGGTACCAATGTTGCCCCCTATTTGTACATATATCGCAGTATTTACCCTGATTTTTGCATAATTGTACGATTTATTTTGAGTTAGTTAAGTTATTTATAACAATATATCAACATCAAGGTTGAGAGTGGTCATAGCTCACCCACATATGGACCTATTTACATTATTATTGGCTCTAAAATTAGATAGGGGCTTTCTCCACATTTGGTACAGCCACCGCTAAGCCCCTCAATCGCTTGTGGACTGTGTTCTGATTGATCTTTCTAGCTGTCTAAAGAGCCATATTGCATCAAATCTTAATATAATTATATCTCCATTGTGTGTGAACCGTTTTACATTAAAAAAATAGTGGTAGAAAGCTAAATGTGAGTTCTATTTTTGGAGTGTACAAAGACCAGTTTTGGACCGCAACCAGACAGTAAAAGACCAAAAAAGACCAAGAAATCAGTTTTTGTGGTCTTGGTCCGTTTTTTCCATATTAGGAAATTCCCAGGACTGGTCTCAGTCTCAGTCTTGCCCAAATAAGGCACAAGACCAGACTGGACCTTAAAACACTAGTATAAATGGATATAATCTTAATGCCAAAGCATCTTGATTTGCCAGTAGAAATATACAGAGCTGCAGTTTATGGACTATGACAACTTAATTCAAAGTGTATTCATCTCAAATGCAATCAGGTGGTACAGTGCCCTTCAAGGCAAAACTTCCATATCTTCTACTATTTGATGGTAGTAGTACATCAACTTGAAGTATAAAGCTAGGTGAGTGGAAGTCTCTTGAGGTGAGTGGAACTTCCATATCTTTTACTATTTGGTGGCAGTATAAATGGATATAATTTTAATGCCAAAGCATCTTGATTTGCCAGTAGAAAAATACAGAGCTGCTGAAGTTTACTATGTACCTCAGGCTTGACAAAGTGTATTAATCTCAAATGCAATCATGTGGTAGCTGCTTAGCAGTGCCCTTCAGGCAGGCCAAATTTGCATATCTTCTACTACTTGCCAGTGATAGAAATGCATCAACTTGAAGTTGCTGTATGTCTGTCTTATATGCAACCAGGTAGTGGTAGTGCCATCAAGTTTATGTTAGCCAAATTTGCATGTCTTTTACTATTTGATGGTAGTGGATCAATAGATGAACATAATTTTAATCTCCAAACATTTTTATGTAGGCCAATTTTCCATATATTCTACTATTTGATAGTACTAGTGCATCATCTTGAAGTTGCTGGATTACTATCTGATATGAAACTAGGTGGCAGGGTCTTGAGGTGAGTGGAACTTCCATATCATATTCTTTACTATTTGATGGTAGTGTATCAATAGATGGATATAATTTTAATCCAAAACATCTTGATTTGTCAGTAGAAATATACAAAGGTTCAATTTATTGACCATGCGCCAGTGACCAAGTGCACACTAGTTCTAGTAGATGGCAGTGCTCTCAACTGAAACTTGGTATATTTTCCAAACCAAGATGCATTTGAATTGAAAGTGAGTAGGTATTCCAAGCTAGTAGTGGTAGACTTGTCAGCAAGATGGAAGTGATTATGCTCATCAGTCAATATACTACTATAAGATAGTAGAAATATGGACATTGAGCTCACCTAAAATCACTGTTTTCACCTGATTGCATTCAAGATGGACATCCTGTGACATCATCCATAGACTAAAGCTCCATACCAGATAGTGAGTGATACAGCAACTCAGGCTTCAAGTTGATGTACTACTATCAAATAATAGAAGATATGGAAGTTTAGCCTGCCTGAAGGGCACTACTACCACCTAATTACATTTGAGAGAGATACAATATCAAGTTACTGGATTACTACTACTATCTTAAATGTAATTGGGTGGAGGCAGTACCTTCAGGCAAGCTGAATGTCTACTATATTTTCTTCTATGTTATACTAGTAGCTGCATCAACAAATAAGTGTAATCACCTCTATTTTTCTGTCAAGTTGTCCTTGTACTGTAATTTTGGCCAAACATACTAGTCCAACTTGAATGTTACCACTTATGCAAATAATGTTCATAATAAAAATGATGACTGCTTTGAACAACTCAAGCTGGCACTCACACTCATATGTGGAATATTCAATGTGGCATGTGGCATCCATCCTCCACCTCCAGCACATACTACTGTAGAAATAATGCATGAATTGTATTTAAACCCAGAGGTGGTTTGTAATATGAAGCTACTTGCAATAATAATGCATAAATTATTATACATTGCGATTACATAAGGCTATTTCAGCACGCATTCCCACATATTCACAATATATCCAATTTTACAGCACATATTCTCCTTGTGCTTGTTCATCAACCACTGTATTATACTTGTTTTGCTACAGTATTATATATATACGTCAAAATTTATTAGTACCGCTTCAATTGTAATATTTGATGTCTATCAAGGTAAATATATATAAAACAGACAAAAAAAAAACACAAAATGTGATTGGAAAATATACTAAGTACTAGGTTTATGATTTTGAATTTTTTTTTCCAAACAGTTATTATGTATATAAATGCTGTAATGAAAGAGTTTACCATAGGAAGGTGTTCCTGTATCAGTAGTAGGTGTATTGTCTCCTAGTACCCCTGAATTACAGAACAGCAATTTTCATTTTTAATCACCAGGTAAATATGTTACAAAAATGGATTTATGGGTACCTTATATATTCAGCATTATATCAAGATTGCAGGTAACTTTCCCTGGAATACAAGATTAAATATGCCCTCTTACCTCTAAATTCCAGAAAAGTAGTTTGCATTTTGAATGACCACTGGCAGGTAAATACTATATTAGGAAATTCATGGAGGAGCATTTTATATATATACTTACACCATACTACTAGTAGCTTAAAGTGATACATATTGTCTCCCCTGAATTACAAAAAAGCATTTTCCATACCATTGCATACTAATCAAATCTTAAGAGTGTGATTGATACCACTCTAAATCAATCACACTCTAAATTGATCATCAGGTCAATTAAAGATGTGGAATGTAATGTAAATTCCATGTCAATATAAATTCCTAATATGCCTTAAACACCTGTAATTATAAGATACTGAATTACTTTGAATACAAATATTCAATTGGGCTCGAATACTTATTGTCCAGTATAGACACTATTTATCTATCAGGTGTACTAATGATACAATGGTGCTGGGTGTCTACCATTCTTGAGACTGGCCTAGATTCCTTTTGTATTTCACAGCTATTCCACACTGTACATCTTCAATTATAATAATCTAAATGACTTCTAATACAATTTTTCAATTCAATCTAAATACTTGTTGTCTAGTATGGACATAGTCTATTTATCTATTATGTGTACTAATTGTATAATGTATCTGGATCTCTACCATTCTTAAGACTGGTCTAGATTCCTTTTACATTTATCAACTATTCTACACTATACATTTTCAATTATAATTATCTAAATGACTTGGAATACAATTTTTCAATTTGTCTCAAATACTTGTTGTCTAGTATGGAAACTATGTATCTATCATGTGTCCTAATTGTACACAATATCTGGATGTCTATCATTCTTGACACTGGTCTGACATGCTTTATCTTTTACATCCTATTCTACACTACACATCTATTACTATATTAATATAAATGACTTTGGATGCTATCTATCTATCTATCTAGTATACTTGCCATCTAGCATAATACTATTGTGAAATAAGTCATTATATCTCTACCATTAGAAAATGCTTGAGATCTAACATGCTCTATTTTGCTAACCATTTAAAAGCCTGAATGACCTTCCAACTAATGAAATTGAAATCTTGGGTTCACACAGTCTAACTATGTCTGAATTCATCTATTTGTCAATATATCTTAGTAACACATGTTCTAATTGTACTAACATGGACTATTTGTCTTGACATCTTTCTCATAAATGTTCTAAGGGGATTAAAATTATCTATCTGTCTTGACATCTTTTTATCACATTGTCTAATATTGTCTAGATTCTACTATTTATATATGGATCTTGGCCACACCTTGTCTAATTATACTAAAGTGTTCTATTCATCATGACATCTTTTCAATACAAAGTCTAGTCTTGTCTATATTCTACTATTTATATTGGTATCTTTGCAACATGGTGTCTAATCTTGTCTAAATCCTACTATTTATATTAGTATCTTTGCAACATGGTGTCTAATTATACTAAATTGATCTATTTTCTGTCACATCTTTGTAGCTTACATGTAAATCATATAAAAAATGACTATAAATGATCTATTTGTCTGGTATTAGTCACAATAGACTTAGTTAGAAAAACTGCTAATTTCCTGATGAATTTGGACCTGAAGAAATCCAAGCTGAGATAGACAAGATCGAGGCCGTCCATAACTTGGTCTCGGTACATGGAAGTGACGAAGAACACTTGGAACACACAGACCCTGCGGCATACCGATCCCCACCCCTGGGCCCGTCCGTCGTCCTGACCCCATCCGCATCCTCCCTTCCTTTGACCCAAGTGGAAGACGCTGCTATGAACTCGGCAGAAGCTAGACTTGCCAGAGAACTCGACCTCCCTGTGGACCCTGGTCATAGGTTGTTCAAAAAGTCTTGTTTCACTTGTCGGTGCCTCAGTCACATTCGTATTAACTGTCCGCATTATACCTGCCCTGTCTGTCTCAGGGTCTCACCAGGACATCCTCAAGGAGCTTGTCTGCTTAGATGTCGTACCCCACAACCCCCTCCTTCCGCATCCTCCTCATCCTCATCTTCCTTCCTCTCGCTCCTCCTACCAATCTGCCCGTTCAGGACGAGCTTGTGCTAAGCCTTTTCATGCGTCTCGAGGATCTACCTCCTCTCATTGTGCTCATGCCCGACCTATATATCCTCCCCGTCCAATCAATGATCATCCTCCCTCTCTGGGATACGACTACGACTGCAAGGACACTTACGATGAGGCAGCAGTTGCCAATACTACTGGAGAACACCCCTGTTACGGGTTTGACTATTGATGCTTGGGTTGGTGACTCCAAGGCTACAATGGGGGTAATGTTATGATCATCCCCTAAAGTTCTCTATGTATCTCTTTTTCCTTTCTTCCTTCTCTACTTATTGCCCTTACATTGTATTCACTTCATAACACAGATCTTGGGCGATTTCGTATCTTGTTCCACATTGCTGGTGATCCGTTTTCTTCCTATCTTTGTTCCTCTTTTCTCCTATCTTTGATCCGATGTTCTGACTCGTGATCTCGTCATCACCTCGTCATCGCTTACTGTACCAATAAGTCATCCGCAGTTTCTGACTCATTCCTCACTGCGATGATGCATCCATTCCTTGTGATTCCATCACCTTCCACGCCTATAGTACTTAAGACTTCCCTACTTCGTTTTGTAACACCTAAGCTAGAGCTACTTGAAATCCAATCAGAGTTCTCAGCCATCCTTGAATCCCCCTCAGCCCTTTTGCCCTTCTTGGGTGTGTTCCTTCGTCTTAGCCTTAGTTGTCTCACCAGACATTACACCTGCTCAACAGTATCCTCAGCCTTCAGCTTCATCCTACCTTCAAGTCTATAGCTGACCCTATCCGGGCCAGCTGTAACAGGTGGAGGTCAAGTTCTTCCATTCGTCGGAGGACCCGTTTAGTATGTTCCGAGTGTGAGGCATCATCAGGGGAGAAGATCAGGAGATCGTCCATGTAAATGATGAGCCATCCTTCAGTGATCATATTGCGGAAGGAATCATTCATGAAGCGTTGAAAGGTAGAGGGGGAGTTATTCATTCCGAAGAACATGATGGTAGGTTCGAAGAGGCCTTTATGAGTAATGAAGGTGCCTTTCCATTAATCTCCTTCTTTAATATGGACATTGTTATAACCCCACCGAACATCGAACTTGGTGAAGACTTTAGCTCCCTTAAGTTTGTCGATGAGGTCGGAGATGAGAGGAAGAGGGTATGCATTGCGGGTGGTGTGAGAGTTGAGATAGCAATAGTCCTGGCAGGGACATAGTTTGCCATCCTTTTTCTTTACAAAGAAGAAGGAGGATGCCTGGGGAGATTTGGAAGGTCTGATTTTTCCGCTGCGAAGGTTCTCATCAAGAAAGATTTCGGTGGCTTTCTGTTCGTCTGGGGAGAGGGAATAGACTTTTCCAATTTTCAGTACAAAGGTATCATCGAGTTGTATGACATGGTCATAAGGGCGGGAAGAGGGGAGATGAGATGAAGCTTCTTCAGAGAAGACAGAGAAATAGGCTGCATATTCTGGGGGAAGGGTAATCTTTGGTTTTGACTTCTCCGCTTCGACCGCAAGGTTGGTAGTGGTGGTGAGGCGGGCAACTAGAGGGGAACCTTTAGGAATGAAACAAGAACCACAGTGCATCACTCAACAGAGGATCCTGTTCACAGTGGCTCTTTTGAGGAATTGGGATTCGGTTTCAAACCCAGAAAACTATATAGTCTTCTATCGTGAGTGGAATATACTTTGGTGTGGTGTGGAGGTTTAGTTTTCGAAGGGGTGTGGGTTGGTTTGTGAAAATGGGAGTCATGTCACTTGAGATTGGTGACATGTAGGTGATATAAATTTGTGGATTGGTCTACAGACTCTGGGATGGTGAGAGTTTGTTTCTCCCAGTCGATGGTAGGGTTTGCTCCTTGGAGCCAAGGAAGTTCTAAGATCACATTTTCATTTCCGCAATCCATGATGTGGAAGACAACTTTCTGAGTGACTTTTCCGATGTCCAGGAAGAGAGTGGTAGAGAAGAGGATGTCACCTTTCTGGTTAGTGGATTGGTCGATGTTATGAACTCGGATAGGGATGGGGAGGCGGTCTCGAGGGAGGTTGTTCCTTCGGATGAAAGCCCAGTTGATGCAGGAGATTTCTGCACCACTATCGATGAGGGTGGAGGTTTCAACAACTTTTAAGGAGTGCAAGGGTGTTACTAGAGAAATGGGGATCTTCATTGCTTTAGAGGAGAAAGATAGTACTAGTACAGGTGCACATGTAGCAATAGGAGAACCTTGCGTCAAACGAGGTCTTTCAAAAATCCAAAGAGAGTTTAACTCTTCCTACAACCTTTGCTTCATTGTCATTGTCTTCATTGTCATCCTCGACATTGTCCAGGTCAGGTAGGTCTTCTTCAGCTTTAGCAACTTTCCTAGTTGTCTTCTTGAAAGAGGGGGGCGTTGGTCGAGAATGTGGAGCAAGAGGCGGCATTGTGACCAAACTTCCTGCAATGAAGACAGAGTCCTTCCTTGAAGCACTGCTTCCTTTCCGAGGGAGTGAGCTTAAGGATAGTTGTTCGGACAGCATCAACATTCATGTTGTTAGGGTCTCGTTCTCTGTTGGTAGTGGTGGTGGTGGAGGTGAAAGGATTGGCGAAGGATTGCCCTTTGTGCTGCTGGGAGGTGAGGAAGGCCCGATGTTGTTGGTCATCGATCCTTTGGGCATGAGAGTACCATTTGGGGTAGTAGGGACCTCCTCCATGAGGTAGATCTTCCCGGATAAGGAAGGAGGAATTCCCAAGAAGAAGTAATGACAGAGGGTCAATTCCTCAGTTACTTAGAGACGGCGACGTTGCTCTGGAATTGGGCGACATAGGAGGCGAGAGACATAGAGTATTTGCCAGGGGATTTCTCGATCATCCTTTGGGTAGTAAGCCAGGCGAGGGCATTAGCTGCGGAATTGGAATGTTCAAAGCTTGCTTTGAACTCCTTGAGAAAGTCCTCCCAGGTTCCGAGAGTAGTTCCTCCTCCATCAAGGTGCTTCGTGGTGAAGGTGTCAGCCCAGGTAGCAGTGTTTCCTTCCTTCATGTAAGAAAGAGCATAACAGATCTTCTGTTCATCAAGTTTATAGATCTCCTTGTTGATAATGAGATACCTCTGTACCGAGAACAGCCAGGGTAAGGTTTTGTGATGATTATCATCATAGGAGTCTGGGGCAGAAAGATGGAACTCAATAGGTTTAGACATCGGAGAGAGTGGTCAAGGTAAGGGGGTGGGGTTCAGAGGTGGATGAGCAAAGATGTTTCCACTAGGAGTGCGAGAAGAAGGGGAAGAGGGAGTGGGTACTCGAGGAAGGACTAGGCTAGAGGAGAGCTGGTGGGTGAGTTCTGTAAAAGGGTTTCTTCCTGTTCCTCGTAGGATAGGAGGGGGAGTTCTGAGTCAGTCTTGTCCTCATCGCTAGAACATTAAGGAGGAACGTCTGCAACTCTGAGAAGTACTCTGAGGCTGGGGTTTCTTCTCTTGAAGAGGAGGTAGACAATAAGTGCTGATGGGACAAAGTGGCTAAGGGGTTTCTAGGGACAATGGAGGGAGTGTTCCGCTCCGGTCTCTGGTAGGGGGTTCTTGAAGTAATGGTGGCGACAGATCACAGTGATGGTGACCATAGGGGATAAGCTAGAGCTTTTGTTACAGCTGGCCCGGGTAGGGTCGGCAGTAGACTTGGAGGTGGGGATGAAGCTAAGGCTGAGGACTTGTCAAGCAAGTGTAACGCCTGGCAAGACAACTAGGACTAAAACTAGGGGCACACCCAAAGAGGGCAGAGGGACTGAGGGGGCAAAGAGACGAAAGGATTCAAGGTTGCTAAGAACTCAGATAGTATTCCAAGTAGCTCTAGCTTAGGGAGGTACAAACGAGGAGGCGAGTCTTTAAGTACTACGAGATGGAAGGCAATGGAATCACATGGAAGAGAGGAGTCATCTGCAGTATAGAGTGAGTCAGAAACTGCGGAATGCTAAAACCTCTGCTATGCATACAGTAAGCGATGACAGATGAATGATGAATCAACGATGTCATCATGAGTCATAAGGTCGAGACAAAGATAGGAAGAAGTAGGAACGGAGATAGGGAAAGGTCGGATCACCAGCAATGTGGAATAAGACAAGAAATCGTCCAGGATCTATAGTACAAGGTGAAGACAAAGTAAAGGCGATAAGCAAAGGAAAAAGAAAGGGATACGAGACATAGAGAGAGCTCTAGAGACAATCGTAACACTCAAACTGTTTTATGTACCCACGACCGATCAAAAGGCTGACATCTTTACCAAGAATGTTACCTTTGATAAATTCTGAATTGGGTGTATCCGACTTGGTCTTACTAATTACCCTAAACAGGCATAAGATTACCTAATGGTTTCCCACTAGAGAAATTGCCTTCTCAGTAGTTGTGTTGTTTGGCCTTTTTGCATCCCATATGTATTCCCAGTCTTTTGTTTGGTCAACTTTACCCCTGGCTACAAGAGGCATGAGTTTATGTGTCCACTAAATTGTGTTTTTCGATTTTTTGGACTTAGACAAAATTTTGCACATCAGCTCAACGAGGAAAAGTATTAAAACAATAGTTATTCTTACACAACAAATACTATTGAGTCTAGACAACATCTAAACCTTTCATTATTGCTTATGTAATGATTATAAGATGTAGATAAGAGCTCTATATGCTATTGGCTACATGATCTCTTACTAAAGCATGACTCATTATGAGTCACACTTCTTAGTGATCATGATAAGAGTTACTTATGCTATTGGATAGAACAATCTTACATGATCATTCTATGATATTCTATACCACAATAGATACAAACATATACTCTAGTATATAAGGAAGAACTCTTCTTCCTAGAATATCAGTTCACTTCACTCATCTAAAGTGTAGTAAACTCTTCTTAGTATCTCAACATTCCTATTCTCAATCCTAGTAAGTTTTCTACTAGATCCCTATCTTTTACTTATAGTTTCTCTATCTGTACTGCGCACATAGAACATCCACATAGGATTTCTATAGAAGGTGCCATTTATCAATATGGCCTCTAAGCATAAACATTGCCATTTTTGCCAAATACTTGTAGGTATACTGGGAAAAATTGGCTGACCATGCAACCACGTCAGTGTCATGTAGCTTGCTGTGGGTCCCATTAGGGTAATACCAGTGATAGAATACATTCGGCGATAGACTCAGGAGCAATGCTTACAAACTGTATCTACACCGGATTATCACTTGAAAAAATGGTCGATGTCATACACTGAAGAGGTTTTTGTCTGCAACCGGTTCCTGTTCAGGAGTGGATCGGGGGTGTTCGATGGGTGGTCCATTGGATCAGAAGGTATTGGAGGTAGAGTTTTGAAGTCCAGTCCTGGACTGTAAAAAGACCAAGGACCAAACCAAACCAAGACCGTGCAACCAAAAAAGAGATGGTCCTACTCGGTCCATGTCAGTTTCAGTCTCGGTTGCCCGAATTTTAGTAGTAATGGAGGACCAGCAAAAGACCAGTTGTAGCAAGACCAATGACATAAGTAGATCTTGTGACTAGTAACTACAACATAAATCTACGGACACAATTTGTACAAAACTAAGTATCGACAACCTCAACAGACCTCTAAAATGATGAGCAGGTCTTTCATGTTTCATTTCTACATTTATCGTCAATCAAGCTGACATCTTCCTCAGCCTTGGCCTTGACTTCCTTGGGCACTTCCGACTTGTTGTACACATCGACTTGGACAACCTCAAAATCAGTCAATGCTGCACTCTTTTGACACTGGCGTTTGGCAGCCTTGCACTGTGCATGGCCAGTGGGCTTCTTTGAGTGCATATTTTTATCATTGCTCTGGTCTCCTGATGCCAACTCACTTTTGCTTGTGTCTGTTCAGTTTTTGGGCTTAGGTGAAGAAGCATCAACCAGATGCATATCCAAGGAAGAAGAACAAGTGTGAGAGAAAAGCACAATCTTGCAGAATCCCATACCTGAAGGCCTTCTTGTTGCAGTGCAGATAGATGGTGATTCAAAGCCTGGATAGAGAGACAACTTGATATACTTGGGCTTTTTTGGACCAGGAATGATTTTACCAAGTAAAACAAAACTTTTCTTGTATCAGTTGTCAGGTGCAAGATCAAGGATAATTCAGACATAAATCCAGCATTCAGACTCTTTACTATCAAAGAGTTGCATGCTGTCAATTGAGAACATAAGCAGGGTATCATCTGGTCCTATCTGCCATTTTTGAACAGCATTGAGGTACTTCACCACAGAATATGTTGTCATACTTGTTGACAAATTCATTCTTGCACTCAAGCTCTTCTTCAAAGAGCTGTTCTGTGCACTCAGCATGATAACACATTTGCAAAATGTGAGCAATGTCAGAGGATCAACAGAATGCTTGAAGTTGAGGGCCAATGAGAATGGTGTTGAAAATGGCATGCAGATGTTTCTTTCCACCAGAGATTTTGTGATGAGGTTCATGGCATTTAGGACACCTCTGAAGATGCATATAGCACCCCATATATGCGACACAGGAGTTGATGCACATGTCCTTGATGATTGGTGTTACTCCACTCATCTGAGTGAGCATTTGCTTCATACAGTATAGTGTTGGCAGCAACGAGTCTTGAAAACAATGCTAAATGGCTTCTTGGATAATGTTATATGCCTCCTCTGAGGTTCAAGCACCAAGAAATTTTTCAAAGCAAGCTCAATATCAGGGTCCTCAATGCGAAGTATTTCTGTTGAGGGGTTATGCAGCTGTTCAAGTGCATCACCAACAAGTCCACCTTTATGAATGAATCATGATAGGTCTCACACATGCTTCTTGAGTGTTGCAATTTCCAATAGCTCAAGGTCAAGTGACACAAGAGAGTGTGCCTCATAATGCAGTAGGGAAGAGATTCACTGGCATGATGTTCATCTGCAGGCTTTTATGAATGATAGGTCTTGCACATGCTTCTTGAGTGTTGCGTCAGTGATCCAGTGCTAATGTGCATTGGAGAATATTCAATCAAATGCCCATGTGGCAAAGAGCAGGGAGCAAATGACTGCAAGAGCAACTAGGAGAAGAAGCATGATCATGATCATGTAGTGTAGTGCTTCCCGGATCCTGGATGGATTGCATAGGAGAAATTAGTTTCAATGTCTTACTGTACAAGGAGTAAGTTATATGCTAAACAAACAAGATGATGCTGCTGTCCTGGCTGAGGTGCATCAGAATTGGTGCCATGATTGTCATTCAACTTGGAGGGCCTCTTGACACCAATCACTGGAGCACTTAAGTTACTAGCAACATGATTGAGGAAGGCTCAGAATTCCTCTAAATGACCAGCCAAGCAAATTGCATTCTTCTTGTCCTCAGAGGCTTCAAGTAGATGTTATCGCCAAGTCCAGGCTGCATTGAGATGTCTTTGACAGCCTCTGTAGTACTTCCGACATATGCACTAGAATTCTTGACCGGCAGGTATAGTCATCAAACATGTGCATGTGGAGATGGTGCAGGGAGGATTGCATGATATTAAATTCTAATGTGAGTTTCATGAAGTGATAGCATAGGAGATCTATGTATGCACTATGAGATGGAAGGGAACACAGAGCGACTAAGTAAACATAGGGATCATAGATGCCACATATGTGAATATACACA
The DNA here is from genome assembly GCA_038091135.1 of Leccinum fibrillosum. NCBI lineage: Eukaryota > Fungi > Basidiomycota > Agaricomycetes > Boletales > Boletaceae > Leccinum > Leccinum fibrillosum. The sequence continues at coordinate 8,408 of JBBPNI010000418.1, read as the reverse complement.
AACCTCAAAATGCCTATCCCTCTTTCTCACTGGGGGTCAGTTGTGGTACATTGGCCAGCCAAAATTTTGCTGAAAATTTCTACTCTATCATGTAGATCAGTAATGATCAGTAAGCAAAAATGTAGCCAATAGTGTATGTAGCTCTTATCTACATCTAATCAACATTACATAAGCATAAATGAAAGGTCTAGATGTTGTCTAGACTCAGCAGTATTTATTTTGTAGAAATAATTACTATTTTAACATCTTCTGGTTATATATCAAGTCCAAATGAAAAAAAAAAAATACCAAGCAAATATCTCAATACTAATCCATAATAGGATCATTACTATACATTCATACATTATGCTTGGCACTAGACCAGATTTTCCTTATTTAGTAATTAATATGTCACAGTTTTTGGCCAATCCATCTGAAGACCATATTAACCAAGTATTATATATAGTCCAGTACCTCTCATATACCAAAAATGTATTCATTATATTTAATGGTTGAGCTAAGAAGAATAGTTTCTCAACTTATTGTGACACTAATTGCACTAGTGATACAAAAACTAGATAATCTACCTCTGGATACTGTATATTTCTTGCAGACACTATTGTCTCTTGGTCTTCACATAGACAAAAGGTAGTTGCTCTATCTTCTACTGAAGCAGAATACATTGTCGACCAAAACTGCTAAACAACTTACTTGAATATCCTGTGGAAGTTTGAAAGGCATGACTAATCAGTGAAGGTGTCACTACTGGCTTTCAGTAGCTGTTGTCACTGATTTGGGTGTCACATGATTTCAGTGACAGGGTGACTGTCACTGCTATTGAATGCATGCCAATGTTATTCATCATCCATGTAAAGTTGCAATGATATTCATTATCAAGCACTTAATTTCAGTGTGGGATCTGTCATTGTTAAACAGCACCACAGTGTGACTGTATATCCTCCCTTTGCTTGAAACATAGATGTACATGCATGGACTCTCTACTATGGCCTCACTTTTCACCTCTCCTGTGTGTCCACCCAGACTTGTGCAACCTGTTCCCAACCCCACTAAGGAACTCAGCACACAATACAGACAAGGATTCCACAGTGTGTACATGATGCCCTGTCTAACTTACCTATGTTGCTCACCTTTGCTTGCCTTGACACTCACCTTGATGCACCCTCGACCTTGCGCCTCCTCCATGCGATTATTTTTTGATGCTCATTTTATCCTGTCATGAGCCTATCAACATTGACTGGCTTGTATACCAATTCTTGTTGCTTTCATGGGCTGCATCAAAGACATGCGACGACGACGTGACGAGGGTGCAAGTTGTGCAATTCAACACCAACTGACAGTGCAGCAATGACATGATGACAACAATGACAATGGCAAGTGTGTGTATGTCCCTCCTCCCTCCCTCTGTCCCTCACCCTCCGCCAGACTTTGACATGACGATGATGACATGATGAGGGCACAATGCTAACTGATGGTGCAACAACGAGTCTCACAACAACAATACAATGAGGTGTGACAACAACAACAATGGCAAGCATGCATATGCCCCTCCCTCTCTGACCCTCACTCACCCTCCACTAGGCTTTGTCCACACCATCAGCAGACTGTGTCGAAGACACGTGACAATGTGACAAGGGTGCAACACTGACTGACAGTGCGACAATGTCACAACAACACAATGAGGTGAGGATGGATGATGTCAACGAACACAACAACAATGCAACAATACAATGTGTCGTGCAGGCCAGTGCAGAAACAACGCAACGACAATGTGTTGTGCTAGCAATACCACTGTCGGACACGCCGACATGACATTAAGGTCATTGACAATGACAAGTTGGACAACAACAATAACATGGCAAATGCCAATACAACAGCATGTCATAATTTTTGATACCACATAATGTCAATAGCGACCACATGTACTATGTGTTACTACCTGGTAGATTTCAGATGACTCTTAACTTACTATGTGAAAAGAGCAGTGCATGACAAAGTGGCCGCACAGCCTACTTACATAATGGTCACAACATAGACAAACAATTTCTGATCATGTGTCAGCTTCCTTGACCCTCCCTTTGAGTCCCTCAATCTTGACCTGATTCTTGAAGGCGACCTAAGACGGCTATACAGCATCTGGCACACCGAACACTAAATACAAGAGTGGAGGGGAAAGTCGTCGTCAGAGGGAATCCAACGAGAACAAGACTAGCTTGTTCCGTTGGCTGTATTCACGTTTTATACTACTTACAGTTGGTCCGTGCTACAGAGGCTATACTACAATGCGTCTAGGGCGTGTATCAACACAGCCAGTACTAACCTCAGTAATCGAACTACTACAAATGTATATATTAGATAACGTGGAGTCCACGTGCTTATGAATAGGTAGGAAGGTGCGCATTCAGGGAGGGTGCTCGAATGTCCAGACCAAGGCCTCGTAGAGGGGTTGGGAGTGGGCATTTAGGGATGAGGCAGGAATGCGTGAATAAGAACTGGTTGGGGAGACTCGGTAAATACGGAGAGTGAAAATAGAGTAGTGATGTGGGCATTTAGGCATTGTGCTCAAATGCGCACATTGCATGTGAAAACGAGAGGGTTTGTAACAATTCTCCACCCACTGGCATGAGTCTAGTGACTCAGGTTCCAGCAGTAGGATTCCCAACAGTAGAAACAGTCCATCCTCACTGCCTGTTCAGTCTTCAGAAGGTCAGGAAGTGTTACAACTGGCCTGGGTAGGGTCGGAAGTAGACTTGGAGGCGAGGGCTAAAGATGAAAGATAGGCTGAGCAAGCATAACACCTGGCGAAGCCAGAAGACTAAGTATTCTTACGAGGAGGAACTCACGAAGAGTCTCGTCACTCGAAGACTAAGGACTAAGTACACACCCGAGAGGGCAGAGACTCAGAGAGACCTATGAGGCGATGGACTCAAGGGGATTCGTAGAGAACTCAGTGGTATTTCAAGTAGCTCTAGCTTAGGGATTACAAATGAGAGAGTTCGACCTTAAATACTACAAGATAGAAGGCGATGGAATCATATGGAAGGGAGGAGTCATCCGCAGTATGGAATGAGTCAGAAGCTGCAGAGGTCTAGACATACAGTAAGTGAAGACAGAAAGATGATGAAGCAATGACTTCAAAGTTCATCATGAGTCGGAAGATAAGAACGAGATAGGGAAATCTCGGAACAGAGATAGGAAAGGTTAGGAACAAAGAGAAAGGAACAAGTCGGAGCAAAGGTAGGGGAATTGCGGATCCTCAGTGATGTGAAGGAGGTGAAATCGCTTGAGATCTAAGATACAGGGTAAAGACAATGTAGAGACAATAAGCAGAAGAGACGGAGAGGGAAAAGAGATACATAGTGAATCTAGGAGACAATCGTAACAGGAAGAAACAGACACAGAGCAAATGGTGTTGGGCAAGGTGTAAATGCTACTTGCAATTCTCAATGCATATATGTGCTCAAATAGTCACATGATGAATGGACCAAAAAGTGGTGACAGTGAGATTTTGAGCTACCTCAAGGAACAAGCACCACATCTCTTGGAACTGATTGAGAAGAACAAACAAGACATAAGTGAGTGTGCTCAATGATTGCTGAGGTAGTATGTGACCGCATAGATTCAGATATTTTATTTGTTACTGCAATGTGAGTTAGATGCACTATAATATGAGCCATGTGCATTCAGATGAGTAGTTTTCTTTGCTTCAAGTTGATTGTATTCATTCTCAATTATTGCATTGGCCTCAACCTCTGCCGGTGCAGCCCCCTAGCTCAACCTCCAATGCAGGCCCCTCCAGCTCATCACAATGACAACCCAGAAAGTCCAAGGTGTCTAATAGGCCAGATAACAGAGGTGATCAATTGGTCAATCAATCTTTGTAGTATGGCGGTAATTTATGCTAACTAGACTCAATTTTTAGAATACTGCATTTGCTCATTCTAGTACTATTACTACGACCATGGCTCAAGGCAGACCAGCTGGACTGGTAACTTATGATGCATGTACTAGGTGAACTTGAGCCTGCGAGTGTTTACAGGTAAGTGTGATCACTACTAGTACACCATGACTGATGTTATTGTTACTTCTCAGTTCCAGGCAAAGCATACCAGACTCATGCTCGATCCAAGTTGCAACCTGCTGGGGTTGATTGATATCTGAGTATTGCCTTGTACTATTTCTCCTTCAGTGGTGTTTTCTGATGCAGATTGATGCTTGATGTTCAGTCTCCCAAATCGCAATTTGTCTTGTTTCCTTACCATTCAGTTCTGTCCCCTGGCAGCTTAGATTCTTATTGGTGATTTTGCCCCCACTCTTTCTTGTTCACAGGATTCAATTTGTATACTACCCATCTTGTACTGCATCCACTAATGGTAATTGAGTGTAATTTGTTGTTCAATAACAAAAGCTTGTGGCTCCATAGAGCAATGAAATAAGCAAAATTAATCATTGCCCAGGACACAAGATAACAGATCCTTAATCACTCGATACCATTCACAGCATGTTTTTCATGGTCACAGACCTCAGAAAATATTGCCTATGACGCTATTTTTGTTAGCAGATTTTGACACTCAGTGACAAGATTTGTCACTGAAATTAATCTTGTAGTCACTGTTTTCCATTCATTAAGACATTATTTTCAGACACATTTTAACAGCAACTTTACTTCCCATAGTGATATGACATCTCTTTACTGAGATAGGTCATGAATTAAAGGACCTGCTGAATTGTGATAATCAAAGAGCTATGTTCCTAGCCTCTAATTCTGTTCAAGCAGGAAGATCTAAAAATATTGCTATCTGATATCACTACATTCAAAATGCAGTGCAAGAATTAAATGAATTGTACTATGACATATTTGTACTACTGATCAAAAGGCTGACATCTTTACAAAGGATGTAATCTTTGATAAGTTCTGAATTGGATGTATCCAACTTGGTCTCACTAATTACCCTAATAAGACATGATATACCTAATGGATTCCAATTAGAGATATTGCTTATGAGATATTTTACACATTTAACAAGGAAAAGTATCAAAACAGTAATTATTCCTATAAAACAAATACTACTGAGTCTAGACAACATCTAGACCTTTCGTTTATGCTTAGGTAATTTTGATTAGATGTAGATAAGAGCTACATACACTATTGGCTACATCTTTGTTTACTAATCATTACTGATCATGCTTACTGATCATAATAAGCTTTTTATGCTATTGGCTAGAAATGTTCTCTTTGAACATTCCATACCACAATATGTACAAACACATATTTTTATATAAGGGTGAATCCTTCATCCTTGAAATAAGTTTTCTTCACTCTCAATCTGTGTTGATAACTCTCTTAGTCTCTCAACTATTCTGATCTCAAATCCCTGGTTGTTTTTCTACTAGAGTTTCTCTAGGCTACATTACAGTCTATTGCCTGTACTGCACACATAGATATCCATATGTGATTTCTATAAGGGACAATATTCATAGTATAGATTATTCAGGTGATCACTGGAGGAATTCCAGGTTTAATTTCTGGCAGTGAAGTACAAGATTAAGATATTCTTAGTGTTGCCGGAACTCCGGCTTTTATTGACTCCGAGCCGGAATTAATTACCGATTTGAGCTTAGTCATTAGTAGCCGAGCCACGGCAAAAACCATGCACAGCCTCAGCTTCGGAGTCCTAAGCCATGGCTTCAAACTCGCTCAAGCTCACTCAAGCAACATATTTTCTACCCAGGTACGCCATAATTCATAAATTCTGCAATACTGAAGAAGAGGGCAACACAACGGCAGGCATGATCAAACCGAACGACAGCACGCAGCGGTGCCGGCCCCCGGGTATCGAGACAGAGGCGGGACCGAGTCGGGACATGTGCAAGGTGCGTACCCCCTTCAACTTTAAATAGTGACTTCCTCGAAATGACTCACGCTCAACAAGTTCGCTTTTTCTATACACTTCGGGATAGGACTCAAACGCATGGAACGACACGCTCGACATCTAACACAATGGCAGGCATCATGATGATCCAACTGAACGACAGCGCGCAGCGGCACCGGCCCCGGGGCATGGATATCGAGACAGAGGCGGGACCGAGTCGGGACGTGTGCAATGTGTGTACCTTACACCCCCCTTCAAGTTTAAATAGTGACTTCCTCGAAACGACTCACACTCAACAAGCTTGATTTTTCTATATGCTTCGCGTCGAAGTTCGCGATAGGACTCAAACGCACGGAATGACACACTCGACATCTAACACAATGGCAGGCACGATCAAACCGAACAACAGTGCGCAGTGGTGCCGGCCCCCGGGCATGGGTATCAAGACAGCCTAGGCGGGACCAAGTCGGGACGTGTGCAAGGTGCGTACCTTACACCCCCCTTCTACTTTGAATAGTGACTTTCTCGAAACAACTCACACTCAACAAGTTTTCTTTTTCTATACGCTTCGGGATAGGACTCAAACGCACGGAATGACACGCTCGACATCTATCTTCGTTGTTTCTTTGCTGTCGAAGGTTTAAATCATTTAACATTAGTGTATATAAATCACTATATACGTTGATATTTTGCGATCGACATAGGTACTGATGTATGTGTTGGTGTACCGTTCTCCTTCTCTGAGTCTGAGAACTCCCGAATGATTTTGTGACTCAGAATCATCTGAGGGAACTTGCTACCGTATCCTTTGAGGCTGTGAAATTTTTGAGTGTGGATTGAGTGTAGGCTTCGATGAATCGACGAGTTCCTCTATGGCGGAAGATCTGCACAAATAATCCAGCGCATTTTTTTTCAATCCGCCGCGAAAATTTGACCCTGGGTGAAAATCTCGACCCATGCGCGCACCACAAAAAGGCATGCGCGGTTTTTATTTCCGTAGTTTAACGTTTAGAGTCCAGTACATATACATTAAAGTATGCATTTACAAAAATGCGTAGTCTTGCCTGTGTGCGGTAATAGAATGACGATGACTCGAAGGGCTAGGCTGCATGCAGGCTGTCAGAAACGACTGCACAACACGCACAATTGTGCGTGTTGTGGGGTTGTTCCTGCATCCTGGCGAGGGCAACGGCAACGAGGGCAGCGTGCAGGAGCGACTGCACTGGGGCGAGAGGACGGGGACGGGGACGGGGAGTCTGGGACGAGGATGGTGGTGGCGGGGGTAAGGACGTCATCGTCATCGTCATCGTCATCGTGGTCGTCCGTCTCGTTGTCTCCGTGCTCTTGTCCTGGTCGTGGTTTCGTCCCGGTCACGTCATCGTTATCACATTGTGGTGGCGCGCCGGTGTGCTGTCGTCGCTTCTGTGTGAAACAAGGAAAGAGCAAGGGGGTCGACGATGTAAGAGAGAAAGGAGAGAGCGCAGAGAGACGACGAGTGCAACCGTCGTGTGCTCTCCGTGAGGACAGACCCGTGGGAACAGGTACGGGTCAACCCGAAGCACGGCTCAACGCTCTCTTGCCCAACTACTAACACGCTCTCCCGCAAGCAACGACGACGATGACTCTATGCGACACGACGGCAACGCGACCGTGACGACAATGCAACGTCGAAACGACATGACGAGAACGTCGAACGTGACAAGCACGGTGGCACGGTGCCCACCTCTCCCTCTCCCTCTTTCTCTCTTTCAACCCAACCCACCCTGCCGGACCTCGTCCACGCCACTAGCGCATGCCCTTCAACGTGACGCGACGACGACTTGCTGACGACAAGGACGTGGCGCGGTGCCCGCCTCTCCGCCTCCGCCTCTTTCTCTCCCTCCCCCCGCCAGACCTCGTCCACACCGCCAGCGCCACCACACAACACCAGCGCATGCCCCTCAACGTGACGCCACAATGACAACAACAACAACAACATCAGCAAAACAAGGGGAGACTGGACAGTACTGGACAGTACTCCATAGCGCTTATAGTACTCATAGTACTCATACGGCGACACAATGACAAACGCAACTCGGATGACGTGCGTGCTCACCTCTCCCTCTCCCTCGCTAACCCCTACGCCTGCCTCATGCCTCGTCGACGACAATGACAATGACGCGATGAGGGTGAGGACGGATGACGTCAACGAACACAACAACGCAACGACACGACACGCCGATGTGACGTCAATGTCAATGAATACGACTGACTCGACGACAACGACTCGGACAACAACAACTTGAACAACAGGCAACGAGTCAATGACACGACGGTGTGCCGTGCTGGCACCACCACGACACGCCGACATGATGTCGATGTCAATGAACACGTCGACGAACGACGCAATGTGGCACCACAACGTGTTGACTGTCACAATGGCATGCCACTGAAGGCAACCTAGATCCAACAAGGACTATGGCACCTCAATAATCACTAAGACACTGGGAGGGGAATGTGTAGGATGGAGGGAATCCAACCAGAACAAGACTGGCTTGT
>JBBPNI010000417.1:0-23450 GCA_038091135.1 Leccinum fibrillosum | reverse complement strand
CCTTAGCCTTAGTCTTCGAGTGACGAGACTCTTCGTGAGTTCCTCCTCGAAAGAACCCTTAGTCTTAGGGCTTCGCCAGACGTTAAGTCTGCTCGGCCAATCCTTCGTCATAAGCCTTCGCATTCAAGTCTACCGCCGACCCTACCCGGGCCAGCTGTAACACGTACCACCAAAATCCTTTTGGTAGGTAGGGTTCTAGAAGCTTCTGGAGGGAGATGGATGGCAATGAGTTAATGAATTTGAAGCATCTACTACTGCTGAAATTGAAGCAAAGTCGTGCGACAAGAAGAGCCCTTGTTTCGGATGCCTCCACTTTTGCAGCCTGAAACACTTGCCATGCTCCAAATAGTGCTTGAAGATTGGGGTGGTTAGGATTCTGCGCCCTCTGGTCACAAATCCATTTGATAAACCTTGCAAACAGGTTGGTACTGGAAGGAGGAAAACTTAACTCGTGCCACCAGATGGCCAGCTGGGCAGCTATGGCAGACCTGAAATACGGCTGATTTGCCCAGGAAAGAGATGAAATGATGAAGGGATTTGCAGCAGAACACCAGGTGACCTTGAGGAATTGCTTCTTCATGATTATTGATTGAATGAAGAACATCACAGGACAGCACAAAGCAACTGAAAATAATTGCATTGCCACCCGAAGATTACATAATGGTAATGGTAAATGAATTTCTGGATATGCAGGTCCCCACTTTCATCCAGATATTTTCCATACTTTATCCACCATGCGCGCAATGGTGATGCCTGCATGTGCCGCAACTCCCTCCAAGAACACGACCTTAAGCTCTCTTAATGTAATTTCTTGGTGTGGCAGGGGAGTGGACGAGTGGGCCGGGAATGTGCACATAAAAGTAGGATAAACACCTACTTACCTGTGCTGTAGTATGTCATTGACTTTTTTCTTTCCACATCACCATTAAATTCAATGAAAAAATTTCTTGTATTCCTTTGGTTGGAATTGAATATGGATACTTGTGGAGTTCCACCTAGACCACCAACAAATTCTTACAATGTTTTTGTACCCCCTTAGGGTTATGCCTAAGGTTTGCTTAGAAAATATGTATCTACCCACGCATTTACATCCATATGACGTGCACAATATATATATATACAGTAGACATGTACTATTTATATTGACATTATTCTCAATTTCTCAATTTCTAACTCCATACTATGGTCTACTTTGATCTAATTCTAACATACATCCTGTGCATTTAGGAACATTCCCTAAATGCGCACATACATGTTCGTTATTGTCCCTTTACACTTCATCTGCACATTTGGGTAAGGTTCCGAAATGTGCATATTTACATTTATTATTGTTAGATTCTGTATATACATTTGCGCATTTAGGGAACATTCCAAAATGCGCACATATACATTTGTTTTCGTCCATTATCTGCGCATTTGGGAACAGTTCCCGAATGCACATAAATACTACAGCGTTGTTCATTTTCATTCATTCATCTGAGCATTTAGGAATAGTTCCAAAATGTGCAGATGAACGTGTAAAATTATCTTCGACGATCTTGCATAGCTACATTGTGATGCTGACATAACACATGTCACAGGAACCAAGATTCGATTCTTTGGTTCTTTGATCCCCACCATCTCACTCACTGATCCAACGCGATCAGAACACAAATGCCTCCGAAAAAAGGATCGCCTTCAAAGTGTGGCGGAACAGCAAAGAAAGGTAGAACCAAGAGAAGTGGTTCACCGAAAAGAGGGAAAAAGGTGACGGATAACGGTAAAAAGGTGCGTTTCAATGGTTCTCATCAATGATGAGATCAACTCATCTTTTCATTAGACTGTGGAAGAAGGATTACTCGCTGACGATGGGATGACATCAAAACTGACGGCCTTAGACGAGAAGGCGTTACGCTAAGAAGAGAAAGAGAAAGCAGCCCAGGAAGCATTAATCGGTCATGCTTACACTATAATATACCATTTTGGAGGGGATAAATATTCTTTTGAAGTCTTTGTGGCCTAGTTTCACCTTGATCTAAGCCTCACTATAGTGGATTATACCTGCATCTCACACATGATGGTATCCTCTTGACGGATTATGGGGGCCATCTCCATGACCTCCAGTGTCACATAGTCTTGCGCATGTTGCATCAAGACTATGAGGGCCAGGGTTGACCTTCTACAGAACACTCCTATCAATCCAAAGTGAGTATGTATATGGCTGTGATGATACTGCCAGTGGGCATGTACGTGATGTGTCCTGTGCGAGGACAGGAAGTCCAAGAACCATCCACATGACATAACGCAGGATGGAAGGATGTTCCGAATTAGTGGCAATCCTGGAGGCCTCCATGCCCTCTTGGCTGGGGATCTGTCACGAGTCGTACCAAAATGTGAGCTCCATGAGATGCATTGTTGCATAGCTCATGAGATGGCCATCCAAGGTAAGGCCATTCTAAGGAGTATATACGACATGGGTGACTCCGGGGGTTGAATACTTGGGGAATAATTTTGGGTCAATCATGTCATGTAGAGAGTACAACAGGGCCAAAGATGACTTACAGCATATTGCCCCTCTCGAGCACTACTGCCCTGAATAGTCCGTGCATCAGTCTTTCCTCCAATGCCTCCAGGAATAGACCGTCCCAATCCCAAAACAGTGAAGTATGATCAGCATCCGCCGAGCCATCTGTGTTGACATACATCCAGATCTTGCTTCCAGATCTCATCATGGTATATGTGCTAAATCTGCACACCTTTAAATTGAAAACTTTTAATGTGCTACAAATGTAGAAAAGATGGCCAAGGAAAGCCAGCCATTTGTGCACTTCTTCATTGTGGTGATGAACTGGATGTTATCCACTTTGCTTCCAAACACCTTCCTAGCTGGCTTCCCTCTGAATAAAATTTTGATCAGCTAGGAAAAGAAAGCAGATGCAATTAATCCCACCTGGGAAACTTCCACAAAAAACCTACAACCTTATGCAACCTTTCCTGCAAACAGGTTCTCTTGGTTCTTGTCACTGTGAGTGCTTATAAATATTGGATTTCTTCCAGGGGGAGTGAACCAAAGCTTTAGTGCCAGAGACTCTAGATTCCAGGTGTAAATATTCCAACTGTTTCTTAAGCATTGGCTATTTATGTCATAGTGGTAGCCCTTGGGTTCCCATCTACCCCTCCTGGCAATATAAATTCAAAGTGACATCTAGGATACCTCCAATTGACTGTCTGATACCATCAGACATCTATCAAACATATTCCAACCATTTCCTAAGCACTAGCTATTTATTTCATAGTGGTAGCTCTTTGGTCCCCTCCTATCAATTGGGCTCCTATCAATTGGAAATGGTCATAAAAGCATCTAGAATTTATTTGAACACATAACAAAGTTTATCCTCTCACCACATTTTTTTTCTTTGTAACAATTTTTCACAACCACCTTACTTACTAATTGACAGGCAACTGACACACAAAAGATTTTCTACAATCACTCAATGCATGTGGTACAATTTCAATTTCTGCAACATTCCTCTCATAACCATCCAGGAATCATTGTGAATGCAACACCTCTAACTGCCATGGAATTAAGATTCTTTGCAAACAGGTTCCAGGCCTCAATGGAGAACAGAGCAACTTAGGATACATAAGTTTGCATTACTTTATGCACATCAACCCTGAGCTTCCATTCTAAATCTGACTTCTATGGTTTGCTGTATTAGTATGTCATGGTGATCCATCTTCCATGTACTAGTAGTTGTATGTGCATTTTGTACAGCAATTCTGACAGTGTTTTTGTATCTCTTTAGGGTTATACTGATGATTTACTTAGCTCAAATCATAACTGGTTCAACATACAGTATGTGGTTCTTGAATTATAACAGCAAACTCTAATATAAAAAGTATTTAAAGAGGAACATTAGTTACATACAGGTGTGTGAATTGGGTAGTGACCCAAAGGTTTTCCAACCAACAAGAAATCATTCCTCCTCCATCGAAACAAGCAGCTCAAACTGGCACTCAGGCCAACCAGCAATACATGAACCGGTGGGATAAAGCTATCCAGCACAGGTTAGCAGACAGTCAGCTTCTTGCTGATAATTTGGCAGACCATATGTTTAGCCACCTGGTATTGCTGGACTTGGCCAGAAACATTATCCAACAATTTGTCTCTTCAGGCACCCTTCAGGTTTCCTCATGAAGACCCCACTGTGCCCCTTGATACACATTCCACAGATGCCCTGTCTGCGATACAGGAAGCATATGACAACATGAGAAGCATGGTCTTCTACAGGGAGGGAAGCATCAGATGGAGCTATTCTATATTAGTGGCCAAAGGAAAAGGACTGAACATACATACAGCTGGTGTTGAAGGAATTTCCCACAGCAGATGAGTGAAGAATATCATGCACCTATGGCTAGTAAGTTAATCCATGAAGCCATGCATATACATTCCAACCTTCATAGTCCATCATCACTCTACCTTTATCTTTGGTAGTGAAAGAACAAGCAAAGATCTTGCAAGTGCCCATAAGCCTTTCTCTGTGTGTTCATTCAGAGTCATTCTTAGTGCTCTAACTGCAACCCCCTCTCCTGGATCCTAGGTGAATCTATCAGCACATTCAAGATCTGGTTGAATGTGTTAATAAGATCATCAATCAATCATTTTTCTTTAGAAAAGCCAAATTCCATCAAGAGACCTCTTTGCAAAATAGATTTGCCACCCTGATGGATGGCAGGGGTCACACCATCTGCTTGCCATATGAGGCTGACTTGGAGAATATGTGTCTTGATTTCATTCTTATGCCTATTGAGGTGTTCTTGGAGTCAGGAGATCTAGATCAAAGGTATATAAATTGTATGGCTCTCTGTTACAAATCTCTTCATTTTCCACTTTTCGAAGTCACGTGACCTGCTTAGTCAGCATCACGTGACCACTTATATACTTCATCTTTCGTTCTCACTTTTTACTTTTCCGAGTCACGTGACATACACAGCCACAGGTCACATGACTTATCCTGGTAGCACCCGTTGAACACTTACCATAATAATTAGCACAGCTTATCCAGACCGGCCCTAAGCTGGTCTGTGCACACATGTAATTAGTATAAATACTTGAATGCAACAACCGAACAAGCCAGTCTTGTTCTGGTTGGATTCCCTCCATCCTACACATTCCCCTCCCAGTGTCTTAGTGATTATTGAGGTGCCATAGTCCTTGTTGGATCTAGGTTGCCTTCACTCTCTGAATGGTTGGAGAATCAAAGCACAGGAAGTTGAAAAAAAGATGGGCTTACACAGGTTCACTGCTATGCATAGGGTCTTAAGCAGTCGCAGCCATGGGTAAGGTTCATAATATCACTGACCATCTTGAATGGAGGGGCTATTAATACTTATAGATTGTGTCATGAGTAAAGCTTCTGGCAGCTTTTGGATCAGACCAACAAAAGCTTGTGTGACAAGATAAACTATGTGGACTGCAGTTCTTCTTCAAAACCAAGCTGAAAAATGATTGCATGGACAAAGGAGTGGTACAATTATGCTCACTGACATTCCTCATATTAGTTCTATGCTGATCTTTTTCATCATCGCTGTACTAAACTGGTTCCTCTCATGGAAATGATCAAAACATTGTCTATTTGTTAAGCCAGAGATGGAAGTGTTGTCATCTCTGAAAAAGAGCTGGGATCATACAAGATTGAAATCACAACTTCTTCAATAGTGCATGCAAGCAATGACACACACATTGTTCCTCCAGATAGGTCCAATTTAAAGGAGTATAATCTAAGTCCTAGGTAAGACTACCCACAAACACTTCAAAACAGTCATTTATCCACTCAATAATATGCAATCCAACCTAATCATAAATTCTTTTGGATTGCAACACATTCCCTGTCAATGCTTCTCTTACCTTTGTGTTGGACATATTAACAATTAGATTTTCCTTACAAGCTAAAGTTCAGGGGTTTTGATACACTCAAAAGCATGGAACCAGCTTGCTCACTGCCAGGCTATCATACTCAAACTCAGGGGGTTCCAGAATTCCAGAGATCCAGATCCAGGACAGAGATTGCTAGAAAAGAGTGACACTGATTGGTGTCTTTATCTATTCAGAAATCAGGACACACTGAAAACCATCCTTCTTTGCACCCACATCCAGTGTGTATGCCATGGTGATATCCTTGCATATTCGTCCAGAGGCTGTTTGCTTAACAATGGCAATTATTATCAAGGGAGGGACATTGGTGCCTGCTAATCCGAGTCTGGAAAGCCTTGTAATGTAATGTAGTGGCACTGAGTGACTCAGATTCTGTTCATTTTCAAGTTGTAAACTTTGATTGGTTCAGATAAGCTCCACACATCTGCCTGCACTCTAACAGAGTTCAGCAAACTCCACAGACCAGTCTGATTTCAGTTTGGCTCCTTACTAGTACTGACTTCCTGACTATCAATCAGATCTCAGATCCAAGGCTCACTATCCTCTATTGCCTCAAGTTACTGATTGATCACCATCCTGCTCATTTTGCTCCATGCCACTGAATTTCCAGTCAAACATGCATCCAGCATGTTGTTCAAGACATCGGTAAGATATGTCATGCCCTCCCTAAATTTCCGACTTGGATAACTCATTCAAAATGAAATATTAGCTGGGTGTGGACTCGGAGAAGCCTCAGCATTCACAACCCAATGTCACACCCCTTGTCTCATCACAGAACCATCCATGATCAATCTGCCAACATGGGCACGAACTCAAGCTTTCCACAACACCCTCTGATCATGGGTGTTCCATACATGCTGTCGGTCGGTATTGCATATAGGTGAGGATGGTACTGTCATTGCAGACCCTATGATCTATGTGAGTAATGACTCTATACACGGGATGGAAACTGATGTGCCTGCAGAAATGTGTGAAAAATAATACAAAAGCCAAGAATAATGCAATTTGGAGGTAATTTGGCTGAAATAAACTGTTTCATGATAATCACTGGCTGAAAGTGCTCATTGTATTTGACACTGAGTTCTTTGTTTTGTTTGCAATGTAGTGAATGTGTGCCATGCCAGTGATACTGGAAATAAATACCATTATGTCAATGTCATGTCCCAAGGAAACTATTTGGCAGAGCAATTGGTGTGACTTAAACATTGCTGAGTTCCATACTTCAGCCATTTACAAAGTTGTTCCTTTGATATTTTGACATGTCCATTCATTTTAGTTGTTCAATACTATTGCAATCATGACCCAACTGCAATACAATATTTTCTGAAAACAACCAAAGGGCATGTCATCTATGTCATAGATCCACTCAATGTTGAAAGTTCCATGTATTATTTTTCTACCATGAAATTGATAAGGATTAAGATTAAATGACAGATCAAGATTGAACAGAAACAACTCAAGCTCAAAGATGCATTTTAGCAAAAATATACATTGAATAGAAATGTTTTAGCAAAGATACACTTTGAATGGGGAAAGATTTTATTTCAAAAAAAAGCAAACTTTTTTGATGATGTTCTAGCTTCAATTTGTATCAAACAAAAGCAACTCAAGCCCAATGTTCTGAAACATTGTGTATAGCATAATTACATATTGAATAAAAGGAAGTTTTCTTTCAGCAAAAGAGTCATTTGTTTATGTTTGTTTGAAAGTTGTTAGAGACAATCAGTGGATACATTAAAACATTAGAATTAGTTGATTAACTTTTTGCAGTGTTGCAAAAGCTACCGAAAAGGGCAGCTCCTAGCTAGAAACAAGGTTTCCTCAGACTTACACCATATCAACCCATTAAATTTGAGATCTGACCACAAAAGTAACAATGAGAAATTCTCAGTAAACTGCACATATGCCAATCAGAATACTGATTTTATGAAGCGATGCAGGAATTAGTAGAACATCAATCCAATCTGCCAGCTCATCAGATACATTTGGTAGAAAATATGAGGTCCCAGAGGAGGATACAGGTGAGTATGACTGCCACACATGAATTCAAAGCAGATGACACCTGAGCAGAAAAGCAGTTCTTGTTGATTAAGATCAAGATGGCCAACTTCAGGAGTAAAATGGACAATATTCAAACCTTTTGCCCTTGTGAATTCTTTCCAGCAAACAAGTCCCCTCAAATCTAATCACTGTGTATTGATGAAGATTAGAATCTGTTCAGAGAAGGTGGACTGAAGAAGCTTTGCCACCAGAGCTTGGACATCTGTAAATGAATAGACCAACATTGTTTTGATGATTGCCATGAGAGGAACCAGTTTGGTATGGTAATAAACAAACAGTGCTACTGTGAGGTCAGAATTGCAGAGGCCCAGGCTGACAAAAAATCGACAGCCATTCTGGGTGGAGATGACCTAACTGGCAAGATCTAACAGCTGTTTCCAAGCCTTTTTCTGCTGCCGGGCAATGTTTGACTTATCAGTGGTAGTGGTTTTTTTGATCTCACAGTAAGAAATTATGGAGCTGAATTTGTTGTGTTTGGCAGATGAATTGAGTGCAGATACCAATATAACATCTGGCTTTTGATGCCCTTCAACCATTTGATCAGCATGGGATTGCCACTGATTCTTCTTGTCTGATAGGTCACTGGTGTATTCAACAATTCTTTGATAAGGTTAGTAACTTAGAGCTGTTCATGTTTTCACATCTGACTGCTCACCTTGTTGAAAAACTGTGTGATTTGCACCTCATCAGAGGTACTCGATGCCAAGTTGATCTTCTATTTCTCCTCTGAGTACAATCCAATCTTGTGATACCCAGCCAGAATTAGTGTGAGGGCCTCTTCCAGTGTTTCATTCCCTTGAATGTAACAAGCCAGCAGAGCCATGAGTAGGAAACAGTCTGCTGGCTGACAATCCAAGTTGGTACTCTCAGATCCCATGGCATTAGCAGTGTGGGGCCATTCCTTTGCATGTGGAAGATGCAAAGGTGTATATATATAAGCATATAGGGGTCTTAGGACTTCTCCTTGACAATGGTTTTCTGATTTTTTTTCTGACTAACACTAATACTGTTCTAGCATATTCTTTCCTACTGGTTGCACTGCATACCTTAAGGTTACATCATTGGAGGATGTGATTGCTAAGATGATGGATACAAGAGATGATGGGAGGTCATCCTCCCTCACCTCAGTTCTGAAAGAATCAAGAGAACCCAAAATTCTTGTGAGGGTGATAGTAGAGTGGTCTGAAAAGGCATTAGCTCTTCATTCTGCTCAAAATTAAAATAACTAAAGTATATACTCACCGCTATCAGAAGATTCAATGCTAGGCCTATTTATGTATTTGACTCTCAGCTATTGATGACCACTATATTTCATAAGCAATAGATATATGGTCATTGTCTTTGTGCAGGAAGTTGGTGAATTTCTGATGATCAGATCCAGTTAGTATGGACCAGTCTTTCCAACAAAAAAGTCAAAGACCAGAACAGACTGCTCGATTTACAACTAGTACTACTACTATGGCAAAAGGACAAACAGCAGACATACTGACAACTATGGAAGACAGTGGTGGTTCATTGTGACACTTCAAAAATCACACTGAAGATGAAAGTCGATAAATATATCAATCAATATTACAATCAACAGGAGAAAGTGGACAAAGTGTTGTTAGGATACGCTCAGAACAATATAATTAAAATAAACTTAGGATTCAGTATGCAGCCAATTTTCCATCCAGGAAAATCCAGCTGCTGTCCTGGCTACAATAGCTGGTGCATGGTTATCATTGTACATATTGCCTTTCCTGCTCCACTTTCCTCAAAATCACTTAGTAAGAGTCATCAAAAAGACAATCTCCACAAGCCTTCTTTGGAAAACACCTGCATATCTTTTGCTCCCTCTCTTTTCCAGTATCTTTATAAACACACTGGTCTTTTCCAGTTCACCCTCAACTAACATCTTATACTCCTGAAGACTTGTTTTTAAAGTTCTTTATGACATTCCTGTCCATTATCAATACTGCCTTCCTTGCTGACAGTGCCTCCAGGGGCTGTGATCTATTAGATCTGTCTCCATTTTAGTGGGTGAGTGGAAGCTACTATTGGCCATTCCAGGAAATGGCTTAGAAAATGTCAGCACTGGAAACCAGCCCTTTAGATCCAAGCTAGCTGCAGCACATTAACTTACTAACTTACTAACTTACTAAAGCCCTGACTAGGTTCACAATATCTGTTCCAGATCACTGGATTGTCTGGAGTAGAGCCTCTGTTACTGGAGCAGTTCAGCTGATATTATAGTTTTTGGCTAAAATTAGATGTCAACTACCAATGGTCCCCTTGATGAACTTCATGGCATTTATCATAACCCATTTGGGAGCAAGCCCCTATCTATGACATAAATTGTTGAACTTTGGAATAATACTTGGCTGACTTTGAAATTATAGGAGTGTCAAAAAAACATGAGCTGACTGCATTAAGAATAATCACATCAGCACATGAAAGTGCTTGCCACTTGCACAGCCATTCTTTTCAACCAATCAGAGGCTTCAGGATTTTGCAACCATTTTGATCATATCTTATTCAGATTTTAGAATGATTATATTGTTACACCATTGGAATCACAAAGATAGGGGCTACCCTTTTCTGGTGATACTATAAAGAAATAAAGAATTTCCTTTTTGGAAAGAAAAAATTGCAGCTTTGGATCCAGCCCCTTTCTTGATAGGGGCATTTTCCATGTATGGCTACAGCTTGCCATTGGCCAATATCAACCAATTGCCAGCTTTTCATAACCATTTTGATCATATCTCATCCAAAATAGATCAGATTCATTAGATTGTTGCACCATTGTGATTGCAAAAATAGGGGCTACATTATGTGTGGTGACACCAAAATGGAATAATGAGTTTCCTTTTTGGGAAAAAAAATTACAGTTTCAAATGCAGCCCCTTTCTTGATAGGAGCATTTCCCATGGGTGGCTGGGCACAAATTTCTACTTGAGTGATTACATAAGCAGCCACAAGTGCACCAAATACAGCCAATGATGTCAAAGACATTGCATGAACACTTGCTGAACTGTTTCAACAACATTGTGTCTTGTTCACTCTTCAAGACTATGACAATTTGGTTGACTAGTCTAAAGATCCAGAACAGATCAAGGATGTCAAAAAAGAAGTCTGTCAAATCAAGGCTGACTTTCATAATGATGGGCTTGATAACCAAGGATTATTTTGAATGAATTCTTGAAAAAAGCTTTTGACAACTTCTTTCCCAATACCCTAGCTGTCTATGAATCTTTTGGTAACATTGTAGATCACACACACACAACATTGATATGGCTGGCTACTGTTTTTAGTTTTCAATTTCCATTGAAGTATGTAGTTTTCATCTTTTTGCTTTTTGGCACCAGCAGTACACTAAGGTAGGTGTGCTGCTTTCCTTTAGCTTTTAGCAAGACTGGCTTTCTCTAGATGCTTATGTTGAAATGCTACTGACATCATCAACAGCAGCCTGATTCAAAGCCTGACATAAGTGTTTTTTAAAAACAGTGCTGACTAGTAGCTAGTAAGAACTTTGTCAGGAAATTTGTGTGTGGTGCACTCAGGATATATTTTCCTAAGTGTGCTTCCAGGTATCAGCAAGCCATTGACTCTTGGGCTCAGTATGAGCATCAAGCTCAATTCAGTTTCTTCCGGCGTCTGCTTATACTTGTGTTCAGTCTTGTTTTTCGAGAGGTGGAGTGTGACGGGCTCAGTTACTTTATCTGTATGTATCCCACATTTCAGTCGAGTGATAAAATGTGGGATGTGTAGTGACTCACTGTGATCATATAGTACGACCAACCACTGACCACCTAGGGCCATCAGGAAATTGGGGAGAAGCTGATCTAGCCAGATGGATCTTACAAACATATATAAACTTGATATAATAAGATAAGTGCTAGATCATTGAATATCAGTAATTGCCAAGTAGGCAGTGGCAAGTTAAGGATATGAACAGATAGTAGAAGAAATACATACCAAGGAAAATGTTATCTCAGCACTGGTCTACTTGATGAATGATTATCAGTCTTTTGACATAATTAGTTCAGCATGACCAAGAGCTGACATCCTGATATTCAAACTGTCAGAGTATTACCAACAAATATATGGTTGATATAAAAAGATAAGGACAAGATCAGTGAATATTATTGGTTGCAAGAAAGGTAGCAGAGAGTCTACAGTATGAATATAATATGACATGCTGGTACTAGTTGGCAATTGATTATAACTACATATCAGTGAATATTATTGGTTGCAAGAAAGGTAGCAGAGAGTCTACAGTATGAATATAATATGACATGCTGGTACTAGTTGGCAATTGATTATAACTACATATCAGTTCTTTGACATAATTAATTCAGCATGCCCAAGAGCTGTCATTCTGGTGTTCAAACTATCATAGTAGTACCAAAAAAGTAACTACAAGATCAGGGAATATCGTTAGTTGCAAGGAAGGCAGCAGAGAGTCTAAAATATGAATATAGTATAACATGCTGGTAGTTGTCAATTGGTTATAACTACCTGTGAGTCCTTTGACATGTTTATTTCAGCATGATCAAGATCTGGTTTTCAACTTCTGTCTGAACATTCCATTGAAAAATGGCCAAGTTCATGCCCTTCCTCATGCAGACTGCAAAACCATTGCTGGAGGGATTTGTGCTTTGATGACTTATTGCTCAAGTACATTGGTGTTCTTTCTTAAAAGCCCATTTTGTCTCTGGGCCATGCTTTGTTAGATCCTTCATTCAATTTGAAGAAAAAAAGCTTGGCAAGTCTCCCCTTGAAGTATATAAGCTCCCAGTAGGCACCAACTTCCAAGGCAGTGGGAGTTGATCAGATGAGACACTGAGGAGATTCTAGTTCAACCCAATGTCATGATCAACTACTGCCCAGCTATACACCTTTTCTCAAATGAACAACTGTTTTAATGAATTGACTTACAAACTGCCATGACAACAACACCACAGCTGCCATGTCAGCCCCAGCATTGCCAATGCCAGGCACAATCCTCACTGACAGCATCCATGCTGTAAATCAGGCCATGTAAATATAAAAGGTCCTAAGATTGGTGGTTTGTCTGAATGTCTCACCAACGTTCAGCACCACCTTGGACGACATGCAGCAAAATAAAAGTATACATTTAGATGATCAATCCATTTTGGATCGAGATATAGATATACTAGAAGTAGTACACATGATAGATATGATCATACTGTAAAGGAGATGTTAGAATCGAAAAGACAACGAATAAAAACATCGAACATACCAAGGTTCCGACCCACCACTGCGACATGATGACTACTTTGACGAATACTAGTATAACATACATGGATACAAATATCTTACTGTAAACTATAGATTAGAATTGAAAATGCAATGAATAAAAAAAGGACATACCAAAGCTCCAACTTGCAGGACGGACGACATGATGATGACTCAAAATGGATGTTCTCAACCCCATTTCTTGGACACTTGTTTGACTTGCAGCTGACTGACAGGCTGAGTAGGTTCTTCATCATAAGTGGCATTATCATGAGATGCAAGGACAATATATCTGTGCCGATGATCATTAATCAAGAATTGGCATTGTTTGCCACTTATCAGTGTTCGTCTGGTGACACTGACACCAATATTGCCATCTCCTCTATCCGACTTGGAACTTGCCCAAATCAATTCTGGGGAAATTTATATTGACTGGCAAGATGATCCAAGAGTTCTTGCTGTTATTTTTGCAGTAGGAGATTGGGAAGGATTAGGATTTAAAGGAGTCTATATACTTCAATGAGAGTTAAAACTAAAATGCAAAAACAAAAATATAGATTGAAGTATGCTGTCAATCCATTCATTAGATGTATATAAAGTTTCTACAAAATCTTACCAGTTTCTACAATAGCTTTGGTAAGATTTGGTGGTGGGAAAAATTTGTTACAAAGAAAGAGCAATAGAAAGATTGACTTTGAAGATCAAATTTCTGGAGGCTTTCAAAACTATTCCCAATCATTTTCTTTGGTAGAAGCCACTTTATTAAAATGTAGTTCCATGCTGATGCACAGACCATCATGCACTATAAACCCTGTGTTTAACAGTGGTGTTTAAACACCTCTTTATTCCCTTCTACTACCTTCCCCTCTTACCACTGCCTGCCACCCACTGCCATCGTGCACCCTACTGTTCCCAACAATACCCACTCTACCTTCAAGTTGCTATGTTCATTATGTTGGAGCAGCTAATAATGTGTTCAAGATTGCATTGCATGTGACTTCTGGGCCCATTGGTATGTCTTTGTGTATCTTGTGTTGTCTAACATCCAAGTTATGATGGTACATACATATTGCTAATAAATACCTTATGATAATTGATGTTATGATAGTATCAGTGTGTTCATGGTAATGAACCACGTGTTATGACCAGCCTATGGTGTTGTTTGCACAGTGATTATGTGGCAGATTTCACCACTGTCTTGTGTAACCAACATATCATGCTGTCTGTGCACATTGGTGGATTTCATCATCATCACTACCAGTGACCTAGCCAATTGTATGCTAAAATTGCGAAAAATGAAGACCAGAAAATCTAGACTTTGTCCTATATATAGACATGACTATTTAGCAATAACCATGATCAAGTCAATAATTCAATGATAAATCAACATGATTCCTCTTACCAAATCCAGGTGAAAATTGACAAAAATTGAGATAAGAAAACCAGACTTTGTCCTAGAGATAGTATTGACTACTCATACAAATTCCCTATGATTTCAAGAGGCATTGCCCTCTTATTCCCTGTGTCTTTGGCTTTCCTTGCCCAAAGCTTCAATCTTGTAAAACCTGGGATTGGTGACAAAAACAAGAGAGCCTTGCTGAATCTTCCACACATGTCCTTTGCCTTTCTTTGTCACCTTTTGGCTGTCTGGAAGGCATTGAAGATTGGAAAAAAATGTAACCAGAGCCAGACCAGAACATAGCCCAATCAGAGTCTTTGCAGAGAGGGGAATGTAGGGATGCATTTGGAAAATATGTATGCATGTGAGACCTAAAGGAAGATGATTGAGGTCCTTGGCATCCAGGAATGCTTCCATGACTATCTTATATACCAAAGATATGTGTATCACATACAATGGATTACCAAGAGATGTAAGTTTCACTACATATTGTGATACTGATTGGGCTGGTGACCTTGAAACAAGATGATCTACAACTAGCTATTGTATCTTTCTCACAGATGCTATCATTTCCTGGTGTTCAAGACATCAGAAAGTTGTTGTTTTATCTTCCAATTGCCATGACTGAAGCAGCAAGATAACTTGTTTGGATTCGCAATCTCTTCAAAGAGATAGGTCATGAGATCAAACATCTCTTACTGCTTAACTGTGATAATTAAGAAGCTATGTTCTTGGCTGAATTTCAACACTGCTCAAGAAGGATGATCAAAGCATATAGCAATTAAATATCACTATATTCGTGAAGCAGTTCAAGAAGATAAACAACTCAAATTGTTCTATGTTCCTACTCAAGATCAACAAGCAGACATCTTTACAAAGAATGTTGTTGTTTACAACTTGGTCTTACCTACTATACATCCAAGATCTACACCATTGTGATCATCATCTCAATGAGGAGGAGTGATGAAACAATCAGAATTAGATTGTTTAGTCATCAGTCTAGAACTTACTTCTAAACTATTCTTTCATTTTCTATGATGACTCATATCCTATTACTTTGCTTACTGATCAGCTTACTGATCATGACTTATATGCTGTACTTATGATTCAGATATGACTTGGTGCATCATATATAGAGTCTTATACACTATTGGCTAGAACTCTTACAAAATATTCCACCACATTCTATATACCATAACATGTACAAACAGTCATGTAGTATAAGAGGGACTCTGATGTTCCTTCTAATTAACTTGTTTTATGCACAAGTTCTTCTTATATGCTCATCAGCAACTCTCAAATACTTTCAAGTTACTTCATAGCTCCATTCACATATTCCTAGGAAGTTTATACTAGAGATCTATTTCCCTTGTATTCCTCTTGGTTCTCTTGGACCCCTTGGCTGCACACAAAGAAGCTCATATAACTCCATAGTACTTGTGTCTGCCTGCCTGCACCCTGCATAAAATACTAACTGAGTCAGCAGATTACCAGATTAAGCTCCACATCCATTAATAATTGATAATTGATCAACCTAGACCCTTACCTACATAAATAGGTTCAGGAATATCTATTATCTCAGCTTATCTAACTAAGCGCAGCAGTTGATGCAGTCGAAATGGTGTGTTACTTTTTAACTGGGTATACACCAAGGGTCCAATGAGATGATAGCATGGCAGAGTGAAACAGTTTCATTACACGGTGCCATGGATATTGCCAACATGAGAGAACAAGATGAGTAGGTGAAGTGGTAGAAAACAATAGAAGAACATGAAAATAACAAAGGAACCATACTACTACTCCTCTAATGGAGGGACACAGTTACAAGGTTCTAGCTCAGCCAGTATGTATGAAATGTAATAGAAGTACACACACTTTGTGTTTAAGACCATTTTGGTTTCTTGCTGGAAGCTGTGGCTGCATTACCATCATTGCTTGGATACCTTTCTAGTAATATGTCCACATGAAAGGAACAATAACGCTTGAATGCCATGTACCATAATCCGTTCACAATCGCCTTTGTAAGTACAGACCATTGAATAGAGTGCAGTGGTGGACTCCAATCACATACAGCCGCTAGGCACTGCCGATGGTCATCCTCCTTGTCAATGATACCAAGCTGGTCCTCATCCTTAACCCATGCAAGTGTTCTTTGGTGTACAGAGTATTGTCCAGGATACTCACTATGATCACATCATCAATGGCAACAATGATGTGGTCTCTGACAACTTGAAGTTCCAGTGCATTCATGAGCATGGCATTGACAGCCCCAGTGTCGACAACAGGATGGAGGGACTAAGAGTGTTCCATATCAGTGTCATAGACATTGAGGAGAGATGGTACAAACTCCCAAAGCATAAACTGTAGAACCATGATCAGATAAATCAATTCTTCCGCATGGCTGTGCAATCCAAATCTCCAGTGTGACACTAGAAATGGACATCCAGGTGTACAGTGCCCAAGTGTGACAATTGGACCAACTAGGGCAGCTTCCTTTGATTGCCCAGGGACCATTTCTTAAATGATAGCATAGCAGGAATGCAAAATAACACTTGAGTGGTGGTTGATTTCATTGAGGGATTCGTGAATGACAAAAGCTCAACAATGTTGACTATGGTGAGCATGTGAAGTGTAGGACAGTCAGCAATGTATCACTCGAATTTCTTCATGATTTATTGCCTGGGTTGCATAAAACCACATTCTGTGATCCAGAGTGTCTCCGGAATCCTGTCTGGATCCGGGGTATGAATACTGATATGTAAGTCTGGGATGCTGTGAATGATTCTTCAAATTCAGTATTGGTGCCAACCTGGACCTGAACCACAGAAGAATTGTGGCCAATAGTGCAAATGGCATGATTAAGATCATAGAATATGGCCTGGGTGTTGATGGATGTCTCGTGAATGCTCAATGGCATCAGGAGTAGGATCTTGTTCAGATCTGGAAAGCAAGTAAACCTGGAAGTGGAGTGAGTTGTCTAAGTGGAGATAAGAGACAACAAGAGGACTTAGATTTCCTTTACACTATAATATATCATTTTGGAGGGGATAAATATTCTTCTGAAGTCTTTGTGGCCTAACAAAATACCTTTGTCCCTCAGGGTTGAGAAGGATCCAGTGGAACAACTCAGATTGCGACTGGTTTGCCACAGTGAGCGTCCAGCCACTCAAACAGCTTTGGGAGGAGGCAATGAAGCCACAAGTCAATGGCATTCATGGTCCACTGAACTTGATGCTTGTGTCCCTGTCCATGGTCACAAAGAGCCCATAGTCACGAAAGTTCTCTTGCTCAGATCTCTTCTGAGTTGGTTTTTTGGATGTTAATAGCTTTTTTTTCTAACACATACTCCTGGCAGTTAGCAGCAGCATAACTCAGAATTGATCTGTCATAACAACAAGTTGATGCTTACTGTATCAACACCAGTAGGTACCATCCTACTAACGCTTCTCTTCTGTTTATATCCAGCTGGACACATGTGTTCCAGCTGGTGGCTACTCGTATTTCTTTGGGTGCTTAGTCAGGCTACCCGGAATAGTTTGACATGAAGCTTGTGTGCTTTGGCACATTAAGTTATGTGGGTTTGAATCTTCTCTTATCACCACGTTGGAGTGGCCTTGAGCCTAAGCTCGCTCTCAAGTAATGTATCAACCAACAACTCTCGTTACATGTATGCTTGCCTTGTAATAGGCTGCTGAGTCATGCTGACTAATGCTGTACCTCTCCTCTCCTGCCTTCCTGTCCCTGATCCAGCAGTATAGAGACAACAAGTCCAACTAAAGGGTATTAGCTAGTATGTGTCAGGGGCTTGCCTGGCAATAGGCTCATCCCTATCATAGAGGTTCAGGGAGTCCAGGAAGTTCTCATCGACAATAGAGAGGGCATTGAACAGAGGTTTGATGGTAGTCTGGAGGTGCTAGAAGTGGCCTGGTCATAGTCCAGTATGACTGATGATAGTCCGATAGTGTTGGTGACAATGAGGATGGTGAGGACAGGCTCCATGATGAGCTATGACATGAGGAGGGGCGATTGGAATATGAGAAGAAACTCGTGGGATCCATAGATAGTATTCTCAAAATCAGATACAAAGTTTTTGTAGTTCTGGCCTCTGGGCATATCCCAAGACTGTCTAACTAGTGAAAGTAGATATATGAAATGGTAAACAAAACAAAACATAAGGGAAAAGAAACACAAGGGAAGACCAAAGGTCACTAGGTGGTATAATGGTAGTCTGGAGGTACAGGATTATTGGTACTATGAAAAGATCAGCCAGACTGAGTAAAGAGGGACCAGTAATCAATAGGCAAGCATTTTCCTTGGTACCTGATTCAACCAAGCTGCTTAGCAGATTTATTCATTTATTACTACTTTGGCATATCTCAGATGTTGACCCAGGTTAGTATACTAGGATTTACACTACATACTAAACCACCAATATAATACACATACAAAAGTTTATGTAACTTGATATTACTTATGGCTCTAGTAGAGTTGGTGAGGAAACTTAGGGTTCTTCTGATTGACCTCATTTCTCCAATCTGCTACATGTTTAACAATGATTTTTGGTCATGTTCCTATGTTTGCTACCAAAATAAAGTAACCCACCTGTCCAAGCCCTTTTGACCAAACTAATGTTCTTAGTGACCTCACACATAGAATATGTAGCATATCAAGTAACCGCAATATATTTGACTGTCTTGTAATACTGATTGCATGATATCACTAGTAACACTTGTACAAACTTCCCTATAGAAGGCTTGAAAAGGGTGCTCATGCCCCTGTATGTATCCTTGCCCATTAAACACTCTGCCCAACAGTGCCTGACATTATATACTTCAATGGAAATTAAAAACTAAAATGCAAAACTGAAATATAGGTTGGTAAATGGTGTCAGTCCATTCATTAGATGTATATAAAGCTTCTACAAAAGGTCCAGTAAGATCTGGTGGTTGGGAAAAATTACAAAGAAGAAAAAGGTAGTGAGAGGATAAACTTTGTTGTTCAAATAAATTCTGGAGGCTTTCCGGACCATTCCCAATTGATTTCCTGACCCAAACAGAGGTCAAGTTTGATTTATTTCTTATTCTTTGCTAGAACACAAAAAACTTTGGCAAAAGAGAACTTCTTTCTACTCAATGTATATTTTTGCTAAAATGCATCTTTGAGCTTGAGTTGTTTCTGTTCAATCTCGATCTTTCATTTAATCTTAATCCTTACAAGAAGGTGACCAATTTTATGGTAGAAGAATAATAGAATGTTGGAACTTTCAACATTGAGTGGAAAAATGAACAGACATGTCAAAATATCAATTCAACAACTTTGTGGAATGGCTGAAGCAATGTACAACAACAAGCACTTTCAGCCAGTGATCATCATGAAACTATGTATTTCAGCCAAATTACCTCCAAATTGCATTATTCTTGGCGTGGGTATTATTTTTCACACATTTCTGCAGCACATCAGTTTCCATTCCATGTATAGAGTCATTACTCACATAGATCGTAGGGTCCACAATGGCAGTACCATCCTCACCTGCTGGAACATATGCAATACCGACCGACAGTGTATATGGAACACCTATGATCAGAAGGTGTTGTGGCAAGCTTGAGTTTGCGCCAGTGTTGGCGGATTGATCATGGATGGTTCTGCAATGAGATAAGGGGCATGACATTGGGTTGTAGATGCTGAGGCTTCTCTGAGTCCACGCCTAGCTAATATTTGATTCTGAATGAGTTATCTGAGTTGGAAATTTGGGGAGAGTGTAACATATCTTACCAACGTCTTGAACAACATGCTGGATGCATATTTGACTGGCAATTCAGCGGCATTGAGCGAAATAAGCAGAATGGTGATCAATCGGTAACTTGAGGCAATGGGGGATAGTGAGCCTTGGATCTGAGATCTGATCGATAGTCGGGTTGGAGTTAGTACTAGTCAGGAGCCAAACTGAAATCAGACTGGTCCGCAGAGTTTGCCGAACTCCTTTAGAGTGCTGCCATGTGGAGCTTATCTGAACCAATCAAAGTTTACAAAACAAACCGAATCTGAGTCACTCAGCGCTGCTATGTTACATTACAAGGCTGCTTTCCAGACTTGGATTAGCAGGCATCAATGTTCCTTCCTCAATAATGATTGCTGTTGTCAAGCAAAAAGCTTCAAGTTCCTGGCTAAATATGCAAGGATATCACCACAGCGTACACACTGGGTGTGGGTGCAAAGAAGGATGATTTTTGGTGTGTCCTGATTTTTGAATTAATAAAGACATTGATCAGTGTTGCTCTTTCCGAGCAATCTCTGTCCCTGGATCCAGCTGGATCTCTGGAATTTAAGCAAGCCAGTTCCATGCTTTTGAGTGCATCAAAACCCCTGAACTTTAGCTTGTAAGGAAAATCTAATCGGTAATATGTGTAGACCCAACATGAAGGTAAGAGAAGCATTGATGGGGAACATGTTGTGATCCAAAAGAATTTATGATTAGGTTGGATTGCATATTATTGAGTGGATAAATGACTTTTCTGAAGTGTTTGTGGGTAGTCTTACCTAGGTCTTAGATTAGACTCCTTTAAATTGGATCCAAGAAGCCAATTGTCTGCTAACTCGTGCTGGATAGCTTTATCCACCAGTTTAAGGTGCTTGTTTTGATGGGGGAGGGATGATTTATTGTTGGTTGGGAAACCTTTGGGTCACTACCCAATTCACACATCTATATGTAACTGATGTTCCTCTTTAAATACTTCTTATATTAGAGTTTCCTGTGATAATTCAAGAACCACATACTGTATGTTGAACCAGTCCTGATTTGAGAACAATTGGGAGGGTTTCTTTGTACATCTGATGAGTTGGATGGTAGTAGCAGGTGATGGATGCAGGGGACAATGGGAAAATATAAAATTATGCCACTATGAATCCTATGATTGGTACCTTCAGGCTTTCTTTTAATGTTTTTAGTTACATGGTGGAGTGAACAAGCAGGCGGAGCAAAGCGATGTCTGCCAGCAATAAAGACTAGGATGAGTGATAGCCAAAATAGAATATAGC
Organism: Leccinum fibrillosum; assembly: GCA_038091135.1. Classification (NCBI taxonomy): domain Eukaryota; kingdom Fungi; phylum Basidiomycota; class Agaricomycetes; order Boletales; family Boletaceae; genus Leccinum; species Leccinum fibrillosum. Next base: position 1,800 of record JBBPNI010000417.1, on the reverse strand, counting down.
CGGTGAGGGAATACCCAGCCAGTGAACTACTGATATTCTCTCCACATTCATTTGGTATAGCCATACAGCTATTATAAAACAGTAATAAGCTATATTAATCATCATGAAACTGTTGGATATTATTATTGTTATTTGTTTTCATTATGTCATATTGTATAGGCTCATCATATTTCCACCCCACACTTCCACCAATGGCAGATTTGCATAGAATGCATGATAACGTTTAATATCATGCATATTGTTATGATTCATAAAGAGCTCCCACTCATTTCTTTCCCCTTTTGTCTCATTGTCTAGATGTGACTTCATTGACTCACCTTCTTCTTGTATGATTAGTCATTCACAGCTTCTTTGTGATACACACTGTGGATTACCTACACATTCCTCACTATTCTTTAGGATTCCATGACACCATTTTCCTGGCTAATCATCTGTCGACTAGTACTTATTTTTCTACCTATTTAAAGTGTTACATCTTTGATGTACTTTCTTTTCTAACTTTGACCTCCTTAAGTATTCTAGATATGTCTTGGAATATATCCTTTGTCTTGAACTCTCCATGTGACTTTGTCTTGCACCTGAGAAGACACTTTGACCTTAAGTGCCCAAACATCTTGACCATTGAAGTTGTCTTGAAAGACTACTTGAATCTAAACTTCTGATCCCTCAACCCTCAGAAGACCTCAATGTCCTGATCCCCTGATCCCCTTTTTAGTTCCTTCGCTCTTTGCTTTCATCTCCAGAGATTACTTCTCGAGGCTACTCTTGTTTCTACCTAGACGAAGTGTAACACATATTGAGTGTGTAAATGACTTTTTTGATGTGTTTGGGGTAATCTTACCCAGATCTTACCCTTATCATATTAGATTAGACCTCTTTCAATGCATTATCAACCACATATTTCATTTTGAAGGTTTTGCAGATGTAGGATACTACCATTTGACTGTCCCATACTATGAGACATCTAGCAAATATATTCCAGCTGTTTCCTAAGCACTAGCTATTTATTCCATAGTGGTGGTGGCCCTTTTGAGGCTTCTACCCACTGGCAATATCAATTTGAAGTGACATCTAGGATAATGTCCCATACCATTAGACATCTACCAAACATATTCCAACTGTTTTCTAAGGATTCACTATTTATTTCATAGTGGTAGCTCTTTGGTCCCCTCCTACCCCCTTTCCTGGCAATATCAATTCGAAATAACATCTAAAATGACTCCAATCAACTGTCCAATACCATCAAACATCTAAAAAACATATTTCAACCATTTCCTAAGCACTGGCTAATTATTTCATAGTGGTAGCCTTTTGGTCCCCCTCCTACCCCCTTACCTGGCAATATCAATTTGCAGTGACATCTAGAATGCCTCCAATTGACTGTCTGATACCATCAGACATCTGTTTTCTAGAATTAATTCCAAGAAGGTACAAAAACATAATAAGAATTTGGAGGGGTCTAATCTAATATGGTGAGGCTTAGACCAGGGTGAGGCTAGGCCATAAATACCTCAAAAGGCTATTTATCCACTGTAGAAATGGTATATCATACAGGTAACATGAAAAGTGACCATATAATGAATGTCATGCAAATATGCCTATGTCCAACAGAGACACTTATACCATTAAACATATATCACCAGCACAGTTCTGGTGATATGTATAAGCTACAATTGAAGGCAACCTAGATCCAACAAGGACTATGGCACCTCAATAATCACTAAGACACTGGGAGGGGAATGTGTAGGATGGAGGGAATCCAACCAGAACAAGACTGGCTTGTTCGGTTGCTGCATTCAA
>JBBPNI010000416.1:0-23482 GCA_038091135.1 Leccinum fibrillosum | reverse complement strand
CCAGACCGGCCCTAAGCTGGTCTGTGCGCACATGTAATTAGTATAAATACTTGAATGCAGCAACCGAACAAGCCAGTCTTGTTCTGGTTGGATTCCCTCCATCCTATACTCTTCCCTCCCAGTGTCTGTGTGATTGTCGAGGTACCATAGTCCTTTGTGGATCTAGGTTGCCTTCAAGGAGGGGGAATGTGTAGGTCAGAGGGAATCCAACCAGAACAAGACTGGCTTGTTCGGTTGCCGCATTCAAGTATTTATACTACTGACATGTGTGCACAGACCAGCTTACTAAGGGCCAGTCTGGATAAGCAGTGCTAATCTAATAAGGTAAGAGCTCACCGAGTGCTACCAAGATAAGTCATGTGACTGATGGCTGTGCAGGTCACGTGACTTGAGAAAGTGAAAAGTGAAAGACAACAGATAATGCTTATGTAAGTGGTCACGTAACTTCGAGAAGTGGAAAATGAAGAGGTTTGTAACATTTATAGCTGACTGGGCTTTCTTCAAACCATTACAATAAATATTCCTGTATGTCCTTCTTAGCTCCAGGCCAAGAGTAATATCTCATGAGGAAGTCTTGTGTTTTTTCGGCACTTTGTGTCCGAAGATCAGATGATTGTGGAATTGGGTCATTACATCATGGTGGAGTTCCTTTGGAACCCAAAGTTTGTTGCTATAGTAATATAATCTGTCATGGAGGATCAACCCATCTGGAGATGTGCAACCAGATTGCGAGGATTTGATTTTATCGAATAAGGTGATTTCTTTTAAAGATCTGATGTGGGATGAAGATCTTGCTTCCTTTCAATTTATTGATGATTGAGCCAATGAGGGGAAGAGGGTAATTGTTCTTGACAGTTCCCTCATTTAGATACCGATAATCCATGACCATTCGCTTTTTACTGTCCTTTTTAGGGATAAAGAACACTGGCAAAGTTTGGGGTGACTTCAAAGGCCTGATGTAGCCCTTGCTCAATTGGTCTTCTAAAGGCTTTGACTTCATCTCGTTCCACAGGGTTGAGGGGAATCAATCTTCCTTTTTTTGGTTTAAAGTCCAGTTTCAGATCTACAGCATGATCTCAAGTTTTCTTTTCGGGCATGCATTTGCTAGCCTTCTTCGAGAAGACATTAAGGTATTTGTGATATGCCTCAAGCACCAGTTTGCAAGGCTTCTTCAGGTTCGATCCCATTAGAAGGTTCTTTTCCTAACCCTTGAACTCTATAGGAATGATCAATCTCAGATTCATGCAATCGAGATTCATAGATTGTGTTCAGCGCTCAACGGGAAGTGGGACATTGATTTAATTTCATGGTCCCTTGCACCCATCAATTAAAGGATTGTGTTCGCGTAGCCAGGTGTATCCTAGGATCATTTGGTTATGTCCTAGGTTGGTCACATCCACTGTGATTTTCTCGCGATGTCCTTGAAAGTCGATGATCAGGTCAGTGGTATAGGCAATGCCTCCTGCCGAGTTGATTGTACCATCTACATTATAAACTGGTACAACAAGTTCTAAGGGTTTCAGGGGTATTCGTTGGGCCTTGGCCCAATCAGTATCTATGAAAACTCCATTTGCTCCGCTATCCAGGAGTGCTGCTACTTTGATGTTTTTGTTTTTTGTAACTATATCTATTTTTTTTAAGACTAATTCCCTAAGTGGGTGCATAGTGTGGACTTTTTGCTCAGTCAGGATCTGAGGAGGGGAACTATTTTTATTTTCTTTGTAAGCCAAATAGCCTCCCTTCCCGGGGAGCATGCTCTTTTGAGATTGTGGCTTTGGTTATGTCATCTGGTAGGATACAACTTCGAGATGGTGGAGAAACAAGAGAAACATCACTATCTAATACATTAAAACAATTGAAAAAAGGAATAGAAGGAGAAACATAATTTGTACTAGCACTATCTAGGTGTCAAGTATGGGAGTTCAAAGGTAAACTATTTTTTCGTTTTATAGGAGGGGGAGATGCCATACCCGATACAGTCTCCCCTACTCTTTTCCCTGAGTCACATTGAGATCTTGGAAATAAGCCTAAGTGGCTTCTAAATCCATTCCTTGTATCGCCTTAACCCAGTTAGGTGATTGTGGGGTTTGTTGGTTTGGTAATGCAGTTCCTTCTGCAGCCATTACATTTCTGGATTTGAATTTGGACATTCCTTTCTATATCTGCCTCTAGAGAATCCACAGTTCTTACATCTTGTCGATGGTTTCTTGCATTCCTTTGCACGATGTCCATTACCTCCGCAATTGTAACATCCCAGAGACGTCTTGCGCACTGCGTTGGTAGTAGTTACTGTGCCATTGATATCCATAGCATTCGGGTCTCGATGTGGGAAAGAGGACAATTGAGTTTCAAAAGCTTCGATCATGTTTGCATACTTCTGAACAGCAGCAATGTAGTCATAGATGCCAGCAGGCCTTTCTCCTTGCAGGAACATGTGTTTGATGATGGCTTATCAACTGTTTCTTTCAAGGAGCACGATCCCCATCATTGGGTCACATTTGGCTTGATCGTAAAGGGCTAACCAGGTTGTCAAAAAAACCTGAGTTCATTCCTTTGATCCTTGCTTTTTGTCCATGAGTTTTATTATGGCGATGTCTTTTTCATTGCCAATTCGGAATTGTCCATCCAGAAGAGTTTCTAATTGACCAGGGTTGTGGTATTGGTGTTCTTCCCAACCTTGTCATTTCTTCAACTCATTTCTGGCCCAAGCACCAGCACAATTTTTATCCTTTTCTCCAACATCGCCTATTCTGGAGAATACCACCAAGTATCCTTGTTTATTTGTTTTGAATGTCTCGGAGTCCATTTCAATCCAAGACATCATTTTAGTCCACCATTTGTCATAGCAACTATAGGTTCCATTGAAATTTCCAGGATCAGGACTGATTTCGGCGTACTTCTTCAAGAGGAGGACCCTTGTAAAGGTTGAAGGGCTTCTATGATGGCAATGGTTTTGGGTGACAAGCCTGAGGATGACGTTAGTGGAAGAGCTGCTTTTATGGAGGCCTCCTCTTTTCCTTGGTCTAGACGGTTGTGGGCCTGTTGGGTGCTGTCCTTGGCGTCTTAGCTGGATTTTCAGATTGTCTATTGTTGTATAAAGTAATGCAAGCCGATTGTCTAGGCCACTCATTGACATCTGGGGCAGAGGGTCTTCTCTGCTCGATGTCGAGCCTGATCCTTGCATTGGGTTCATGGAGATGGTTCGGTGCAGGTTCATTAAGTCGTCTGACATGATTGATTTCGATTTTGTATTCTATGTGACTTGCATAGAGATAGTAGGGATCAATATCAACTTCTTGGATTTTAAGTTATTCTTCAAAAGAGTCTAGGATGTCATTTCTCAGTTCGAAGGGCCAGTCGCCAACCAGATCGAGCTCAAAGCCAAATCCCATGCAGTCATTGTTGGGATCTTCTTCTTTTATGAGGAGTCGGGGAACAGGGACAATTTCTCACACAGCAAGGGACATGTTCTCAAAAGTGATGGGAATGGTGGTCAATGGATTTAGGTGGGCCATGTAAGATGGACCTGCTCTTGTAGGTAGGTTACGAAGTTTTTATCATGTACCTTGTGTAGAACTGCGAGTTCTTCCTGGGAAATCTGAGGGGTCCAGGAGTTTGCAGTGTGGGAGGTTTCTTCGGTTGCTTCCCAATCTCTGTTATCGGTTTTTAAAGTTTTGACTTGCCAAGGGTCAGGTTCTGAGGTGCAGTGATAGTCGGGGCTGAGGAAATTAAGTTGGAACTCTTTTCCCACAAGAGTCAATTCGAGGTGATATCCTTCTTCTTGATTTGACAAGTGGTACTAGAAGAGGTAGGCGATGACAGTGAAGCAATAGAGGAAGGTAAAAGTACTGACAATGAGTATCAGAGTAATGCTCATAAAACGAGGAGGATCTCACAGGGAGTCACGTCACTTGAATCTGAAAGAAAAAACTTCTTCGGCAGGTTGTGTCATGGTAGTGTTTAAAAGTCCAGTCCTAAGACCGATAAAAGACCGAAAACCGGACTGGACTTGACTGCTAGAACCGGTTCTAACCAGTCCGGTCTTTTCTAGAATCAATTCAAAATCAGTCTGGTCTTTTGGTTTCTAGAAAAACCAAAAGACCAAAAAAGACCAGTCCTAACCGGTCCTGACTGGTGACAGATGTTGGCCCCTATTAGGTAGTATAGTCCTCTATTTACCCTGATTTTACTTATTTTTATGATTTTATTTGACCGAGTTATGAGGGTCCAGGTTGCCCTTGTCCGGGTATGCCTGGAAGGGGAAGGACTCTGAAGGAGCAGTATGCGAGGGTGGGAGGTCTCTGTTTGGGTGTGTAGGTGCAGAGTGTACACTGAGTGCCAGTTAGGAGTGGCGACAATGAGTGCAGAAGGCAAGGCGGAGGGACCAGTTGAATGAAGCACATGAGGCTTCATGAGAAAAGAGTTCCTATGCAGCCCCCAATGGGTCTGTTGAACTTTTGAAGCTAGTAACAGCAGGTCGTAGTTACTACAGGACTTTAACACAATGTAATACGGTTATCATAGAGATTCATAGTAAAAATCAATGAAAAATTTGTGAATGATCAGGAACCACATCTCCCTCATCAATCACTCGCATTATAGCATCATTTGAGTTTCCAGCATTTGCATGATAGACTGTCCAGATGCATTGGTCTACTGATGGGCGATGGCAGAGAAATCAGCACAAATGTAATCATTGATTGTGTGGAACACAAATATTGATGACATGAGGGAGGCACCGAATGTGGCACTCAGCAGGGCTGAATGTAAACTTGTGCTCCTCCTGTAAAATATCTGCCAGCTTCTCCATGGCGGTGTCATTGTTTGAGGCGTTGTTGAGAGTGAAATGCCCAACCTGCCCAATGTCCAGATAAAAGAGTCAAACAGCCTTGAAGCTCCAGATGATAATCACTTACGCATTTCATCGCAATCTCGCAATCTCGCAATCTCTACGTGATCAATGATATGCAGCATCATCTGTGCGAGTTTGACTCCAGTGTGGTGGGAAGGGAGATGATGGAACACGATAAGCGTGGCTCTAGGGATAGCCCACAACTGTGGTGGACATGGAAGTACAGGATTTGGAGGGGGAACCACAGAATGTTCTGGTACTATTTCCTCCTCGGGACCTATGGCAGGGCCTTGCCCCTGATAGTGGCACTGCATCAACTGACCTGCTACACTGCATTGGCAACCTTGCAAAACTGGAGCCTAGAACTTGTGAGTAGATACTAGTAGCACTGGTGAACAATTTGATGATTGGTTTGGATGACTCTGAAGTTTCATCTCACCAGAAGGCTGCAAGAAGGCTGACGAGAGACAAAAAAGGAGCCACAGAAGCTGCACCAGTCAGCTGCCACACTGCAAACATCACTCCGATATTGAGTTAAAGGGTATGAGAGGTACTCAGGGGCTATTAGAAGTCCCACTCTGGTGACCTTATGTCAGACTTGTCAGAACACTGTGTTAGTTACAGGCATAGGTATAGACCATAAGTGAGTGGTTTTACACCCCAAGTGTCAATAGTTGGAGACTGGAGCACATGGAGATGCAGGACTTGGAGCATGTGCAATGAGTGAGTCTTTGGGCCATTGCCAGAGGAAGGCAGTATGCAGCATCAGATTGCTTGAAGAATGGAAGGCTGCTAGCAGGCTTTGTCTTTGAGTGTGATTTGCTGGCAGAGGACAATGCAGAAAGCTGGAGCAGGTATTCAGTTTGTCCTATCTCATTTCTGATCCTCTGACTCATGGCTTCGTCATAGCCTCATCATTGTTCTGTCATCTTTGATTGATGTATAATTAATCCTTCACAGCTTCTTACTCATCTATGCTGCAGATTAGTGTTTAAATCTGGTCCTAAGACCGATGAAAAACCAAATTTTAACTGAACCAAACTGATAAAGACCGATCCTGATTGGTCCAGTCCTTCCTGGTTTTGATTTACATCCGTCTTGGTCTTGTAATTTCGAGAAAATCAAAAGACTGACCAAAAGCCGGTCAGAACCAGTCTTTTTGGCGGACCGATGCTAGCCCCTATTACATAGTATAGCAAAAGACCAACAAAGACCAAAAAATTGCTTTTTTGCAGTCTTGGTCCAGTTTTTCCATATGAGGAAATTCCCAGGACTGGTCTCAGTCTCGGTCTTGCCCAAATAAGGCAAAAGACTGGACTGGACTGGACCTTAAAACACTACTGCAGATGATACATCCCTTCCTCATGATTCCATCGTGTTCCATACCAGTAGTACTTAAAGACTGCATCGTCACTTTGTAACCCTAAGCTAGAGCTACTTGGAATATCACCTTGTTCTCAGTGTTCTACTCGAGTCCTTAAGTCTCATAATCCTTGAGTCTTGCCAGGCATTACACTTGCTCGGCTACTCCTTCGTCCTTAGTCATCGCCCTCCCCTCCAAGTCTACATCTGACCCTATCCAGCCCAGCTGTAACAAAAGCTCTAGCTTTCCCCTCTGGTCACCATCACTGTGAACCATCTCTACCATCATGTCTAGAACCCCCTACCAATGACCGGAGCAGAACACTCCCTCCATCCCTCGAAACCCTTTAACCACTTCATCCCACCAGCAATCATTATCCACCTCTTCCTGGAGAGGAGAACCTTCAATCCCAGACTCCCCAGACATCCCTCCTCAACAGTGTTCTAGTGACAAGGACAAGACAGACTTCAATGGAGCCTGATGTGCTCGAGGCACATTTCAGGTCGAGGCACATTTCAGGTCCAATGAGAATCACTTGGTAGCAATGCCTCTTTAGGTCCTATGTGTCATTGATATTTCTGAACTTTGACCAGATGAGGTACATTGTGCTCACATTTTTGAGTTTGGGACACCACATTTCTCTATTCACAGCTATGGCTGATACCTCTATTTTTCTAAATTGTTGTTGCTGCAGATACACATCACAGTAAGCTGTGGTCATGAAGACACAGGCCTGAATCAATGTTACCTGGTCTCATTGAAGGGCCTTCAGTGGTGAGAGAATCAAGATCATCTTCTCTTTATTCTGAAAGAGTGGGATGACAAAGGGTAATGTCTTGCTAGCCCTGGTACCAGCAATCATGACTGCATTGAGGCCAAGTAAGTGAGCCTCAATAGTGTCAAGCTGCCAAGGGTAAGGTGATTGGCCACTGCATCTCTGACTGACAAGGTCTGACAACTCTTGCTGTGTCTTTTCTGAATCATACTGATGTTTTTGTGCAGCATTGACTTGGGCCTGTGCCAGGTGTTACAGCTGGCCTGGATAGGGTCGGCTATAGACTTGAAGGTGGGACGAAGCTAAGGCTAAGGAGATTCGAGCAAGTGTAACGCCTGGCGAGACAACTAAAGTTGTAGGACTGAGGGACAAGGAAACGAAGGGACTCGAGGATAGTTAAGAACTCTGATGTGATTTCAAGTAGCTCTAGCTTAGATGTTACAAAACGAAGTATGGAAGTCTTAAGTACTAAAGGCATGGAAGGCGATGGAATCGCAAGGAATGGATGCATCATCACAGTGAGGAATGAGTCAGAAACTGCAGATGACCTATCAGTACAGTAAGCGATGATGAGGTGATCACGAGATCACGAGTCAAAACATCAGATCAAAGATAGGAGAGAAGAGAAACAAAGATAGGAAGAAAGCAGATCATCAGCGATGTGGAACAAGATATGAAATCGCCCAAGATCTATGTTACAAGGCAAATGCAAAGTAAAGGCGATAAGTGGAAGAGGGAGAAAGGGAAAAGAGATACATAGAGAGTTTAGGGGACAATTGTAACACCAGGGGACTTTCAAGTTGATCTGGTGACATAGAGAGAGTCACCAGTTCAGTGCAAATTTGCCTAATATAGCACATTGATCATGCTGACAAAATGTAATTACATGATACAAAATCTACCCCTGGTTGTCGAGTGTGACACATGGGGGGCCTGCTGCTTGAAATGCACCAGATGTTCTGGAGTGTTTTTTATGCAACAATCCAATCTATCTGATCTAATCTGCTTGAGATATGATCAAAATGGTCATGACACTAGATATGTCCATGGTGTGTATATTGTGTGTATGGACAGGTCCCAAGTAACGGTTAGGACATATCCATATCAAGAAGTGGATGTGCCCTGACATACATGGTCATGTCCATAGTGTATATTGTGTGTATGGTCAGGTCCCACTGGCAAGGGCATATCTACCAGGTTTCAGGACATGTCCAGGAATACTACAAAAACCACCAAGAAGTGGTTCTAGATTCAAGAAAAATCACCCAGGACCCAAATAGAGCTCTGAGCATGTCTTCAGGTTTCAGAACCTGTCCAGGAATACTACAAAACCACCAAGAAGTGCCCACATAATGCTCAAAAATACCAAAAAAAGGTCCTAGAGTTCAAGCAAAATAACCTAGGATATGCCCAAAGAATGACCCAGGATATGTCCAAATAGTGCTCTGGGCATGTCCCCAGGTTTCAAGACATGTCCAAGAATACTGTCCATACTAAGTCACTCAGATGTTGGCTGTGGCTGTACAGATCCATCTCTGCCTGTCGGGGCTGGGTTGCTGTTGATTGTGCTGTAGTGCTGTATTTTTGTGTCACACTCTTGTATCATACTATGATTCACTCAATATTTAGATTGTATCCTAAGTCTGAGGTCCGAGTCAGCAGCTGGGTGAAAAGCATGGCTGTGCAGCCTGTGCTGCATGTTCATTTTAAGGCATTGACCTGTGGCTGTACAGCACACGGGCAATTTGACAGGCTGTGTGCACTGGCCCAGTTACTGAGGTTGCTGGAACAAGCTGGCCAGTAATGGCCAGTGTTGAAGGGTTTTGCTGATTAGTACATAGTACTCTAAGTGCAATTCTTGCTTCGGCAAAGGAATGTATGTGTGGAAGTGATATACCAGCATGTTTGGCAGTCACTCAGGGTTCTATGGTGGCTCTCCTTGCCACTTTCTCAGCATAATTCTACAGTATTATTCAGTTTTACAAAATTCCCCTCATTTGTACTCATTACTCTAAGTGCAATTCTTGCTTCAGCAAAGGAATGTATATATGGAGGTGATGTTCCGGCATGATTGGCAGTCACTCAGGGTCCTATGCTGGCTCTCCTCACCAGTTTCTAGATATCATTGTACAGTATGATTCAGTTTTATAAAATAATACTGCCAACTGTTGATAGATTCAACCCAGTTGCTCCGTAGAGAGCATTTTTACCTAACTTTATGTAATGAAATATTGTTTCCACATGTCAGACTGTTAGTTCAGTACTGGAGTGATCTTTGTCTCCCAGAATTCATATTCTCTACTAATTTGATGGCCAGATTTCTCATTTACATTCATTTCAACAGATGACAGTTTTGGCGCCGACTGTCAGTAGAGTCACTTATGTACCAGATTGATATTGCAGCACTTTGTATAGTCAGTCAGCCAAACATGCCGAAATCACATCTTTTCTGAAACATGTTTGTACAGTAAGGAGTTTCACAACATTAAATTACAAAGTACAATTATGCCAAGATAGCTTCAGCGAGGGCTTGAATGTGTACTGAACTGACTGTCTGACATGCTGAAATTACATTACATTGCATACATACCTTTTGCTGAAACAAGTTTATTACTTAGAGTGTACAGAAGGGAGATTTCATAAAACTGAATTACAATGTGCAGTTATGCCGAGATAGCTGCGGCAAGGCATTCTATATACACTGAACTGACTGTATAACATGCCGAAATAAAGTTCCATTACATACAAGTCCTTTGCCAAAACAAGTTTATTCAATAGCTCACAGTATAAGTAGGGAGATTTCACAAAACTGAATCACAAGTGATGCTGAGATAGCTTCGGCAAGGGCTTCAATGTGTACTAAACTGACTGAGACTCTGACATGCTGAAATTACATTACATTACGTACAGACCTGTTGCTGAAAGAAGTTTATTACTTATAGCATATGGGAAAGAGATTTGACAAAAATAAATTACAATGTACAATTCAGATAGCTTTGCCAAGGGAATCAATGTGTACTGTACTGACTGTCTGACATGGCGAAATTACATTACATTACACACAGACCTTTGCCAAAACTTGTTTATTACTTAGAGTGTGTAGTAGGGAGATTTCACAAAAGGACAATTACAATGTATAGTTATGCTGAGGAAGCTTCGGCAAGGCATTCCATATGCACTGAACTGACTGCCTAACATGCCAAAATCATGTTACATTACATACAGACCTGTGCCGAAACAAGTTTATTACTCAGAGTGTATATAGTAGGGAGATTTCACCAAACTAAATTACACTGTACAATTATGCCAAGATAGCTTCAGCAAGGCCTTCCATATGCACTTAATGGACTGTCTAACATGCTGAAATAACATTCCATTACATACAGTCCTTGTCCGAAGCAAGTCTATTACTTAGAGTGTATAGTAGTAGGCAGTTTTCACACAACTAAATTACAATTTGCAGCTATGCCAAGATGGCTTCAGCAAGTCCTTCCATATGCACTGAACATTCTGGACTGTCTAGCATGCCAAAATAATCTTCCTCATCCAGTGTAATGTTAGAGTCGAACCACGGAAGGGATCTGTGGGCGAGATAGATTAAGAGGTAGACCAGCGACTCCCAGTTGTCCTGACGACTGACCTGGTTTCTGAGATCAACATTGAATGAAGAGTGTTGGACAAGTAGTATTCTATTCTTCCATGACTACCATTTCTATCATGCTCTCTAGCACTTACTAGTTCTTTCTAGAACTTTCTATTCGCTATCTCAGATTAGTCATCATCATGACGTCATAGATAAGAGCTCTTTATGCCACAGGCTTGAGCCTCTTATGCTATTGGCTGGGTTATCTTTTACCTGCCTTACTCATCATATTTCCAATATGATGACTGATACTCCACAAAGATACTTACACCATTGGCTAATCATTCTCTTGGATTACTCAGAAGTTCCTTCACATTCTTTGATGTTCTATGGAACTTCCTTTTACATTATATATCAAAATACGTACAAATATGTTCCTTTGTGTATATATAGCAGACCCTTCAGGTCTTTGTCTAATAAGACTTCTTTGACTCTTACCACCACAGTTGAGTTCTTCACTGTAGCTCTCAACCCTCCTGCCTACCTAGTGAGTGTTCTCCCCTAGACTTGCCACTCGTTGCCCTCGCTGTGCACATTGCAAGCCACTCTCCTCTTCTGGATTCGAGCATAGCCTTTCAATAAAGAGAATATGGTGTGCATCACCGAGCTAGAAAAGCCGCTGTGAAACAGGATATGCACATAAATTTGCGGGTCCCTGTATGGTTGCACCTAAGGCAGCGCCTCTTTGGCATCAATAGAGACCTAAAAGGCCCATTTTGATGTTACAAGTATGTGACCTCTGAGGTGTCGGGCCTCCCACTTCTAAAATAGATCCTCCCATCCGCATCTATCTAGTGGCTCGTGAGCCTCATATGAGGTGCCAGATGAGCCTTCCCTGGCACTTCCTTTTTAATAATAATAATAATACCCATGGGCAACCGCCCACCCTCCCACTTCCCACCTGGGAACATTACCAAATGTGAATATGAATATGTTTGATTTCCGAAATAGAAATCTCTCTAATATGTTTTTCTTTCGCTTTTCCTCTGCTTTCTCCTTAACTATGCATCTGTGTGTAGCTACATTGTATACATTGTAATACATTGTTTGAGCACTTTTTTTGTACCCAGAAACATTCCACCAAACAGTAATGAATATTTATTGAAAAAAACCGAAAAACATAACCGCTTTTTTGACATATGCAGGTTATGTCCCTGAATAATATGTTCCCAGAGGGAATTTATATGTATCTACAACATATAACAAGCACAGGTCACCAGGAATAAAGTTGATGATGTTGCATCATACTCTCTTCCTGACCTCTTTTTCACTTCCCCTAGCTTGTACTGACCCTGAAGTATATAGGCACTGAGGGAGGATGTATATATATCTACCACATATTACATTGCACATAATGTCTTCAACATCCCTTAGAACATTTTTCATCCACTTTTGTAATTAATATATTTAGACTGATATCACATTTATTGTATCAGGGCAATTCTGTCGACCTCTTGACCCTATTGATACCGAATCCCCTTTATTGTATTGGAATTTATGAATGGTCATAACTCGGTCAAATAAAATTGTAAAAATAAGCAAAAATCAGGGTCAATAAAGGACTATACGACCTAATAGGGGCCAACATCGGTCGCCAGTCAGGACTGGTTACAACCAGTCTTTTTCGTTCTTTTGGTTTTCCAGAAACCAAAAGACCAGGACTGGTTCTAAATTAATTCTAGGAAAGACTGGACTGGTTAGGACCGGTCCTAGCAGTCCGGTTTTCGGTCTTTCGTCAGTTTTAGGACCGGACTTTTAAACACTAGTCCTGTCTGCAGTCCTCTCAAAGAAATGCCATACATCTGCCATAGTAGGCACCTTTTCCTGCTCCTCCAGGCAATAGAGAGGATTAGTAGCCAGGTTTAGCTGAGTACCATTGCTACTATCTTGGATGTTGCAATGCATCCAAGCATGCAGAGGGGGGTTCTTCCTCGTCAGAATCAGAGAACAGAGTCTCATCAATCATGATCTCTTCAAGTTCTGGAAGAGAGTCCATGGGGTGCTGAGGACTGGCTTCCAAAGGCGGAACAGGAGCAATGGCTGACAGCCTTGAGTTGTGAGAGGATAGTCAAGTCTGACCAGGACCATTGGACTCTGTTGTGAGCGTACCTGACTCGACAAGCACTGAGAACCTTTGGAGCGAGGAACTCTGCCTGGGGAAGAAGGCGAAGGCATTTTGAAGTGAAAGCCAGCTTGGAAAGGCTTGAAGCTGCGCCAGCAGCCTTTTGTACTGAAAACAATGGTCCAGTCTGTCCCAGTTTCACTTGGTCTCAGTCTTGGTCTTTGCATTTCTCAAAAATCAAAAGACTGGCCAAAAACTGGTCAGGACCAGTCTTTGGGCGGACCAATGTTAGCCTCTATTAAGTAGTATATTGACCGATTTATCCTGATTTTCCCACATTTTTAGGATTTTATTTGAGATAGTTATGATAATTTCTCAGAATACCTTCTCCAAAATGACATATGACTCAAGATTGGCCATATCTTGGTCACATATGGGCAGAATTACATAATTCCTGGTGGATATTGAAGCCACGTAACTCGGCTACCTTCGGTACAGCCACCCCTAAGTGCCGATCCTATGCTATTCTATTCTCAGAAATAGGTTTTCTAAGTAGATATACTCGAGAATGACATGCATTTTTACATCAATCATATCTCAACAACCACTGAACCGATTTGGATGAAGAAAATATGGGCCAGAAGCCAGGAATAGGTAGTATGTTAACACCCCTAAACTGGTTATTGTTATTAACTGAAACCGGACCAGCAAAGACCGACAAAGCCCGAAAGATCAGTTTTTTGCGGTCTTGGTCCATTTTTTCCATATTAGGAAATTCCCAGGACTGGTCTTGGTCTTGGTCTTGCCCAAATAAGGCAAACGACTGGACTGGACTGGACCTTAAAACACTAATATTTCCTAGTCATGTACTTATGATAACTGTACCTATCTATGTACACTGTACAGTCACCACCCTATTAAATATACGATCAAAGAATAGCTACATCTGAGTGATTTCACGCATCCACCACTGGCAGCAATAACACTGATGAGCAGTTGGATACAATGAGCAGTGGAAGGATGTGAGCATCTGTCCCCAATTCATGGGAGATGAATTTATGCTGTCAGATACCTCGCGTACACAAGCAACTTCAATGGGGTCAATGTCAGCCGCCTCAAGTGTTTGAGCGACTTCCACAATGAGGTGTTGGGATGCCAAGGAAAGCACCCTATCGACGCTATCCATTTGAAGCAATGGGAATAATGTCTGGAGGACAAGGTAAATAAAGATCTCCCCAAGACAATAATTTAGACTCACCCCTTCGGTGCATAACGGCCCTGTGTCAAAGTTGAATTCACCATTGGGTCCTCGAAGAGCTACATGAAATGTAATGGAGCCCAGCTTCAACCAGATCATGTCTTTGATGATGACTGGGTCTTCAAAAAGAGAGATAGAGGTGGTCAAGGCAGAGTGGGGGAGAGGAGGTGAGGTGATGAGGGGATGTCTGTGGAAAGAGGGAAGAACTTCTCCTTGTGGATGTTGACCATGATCAGTAGATCACATTTCGGAATGATCTTCACTGCTAACTTGAGTTTGTGTCAAGGAGCTGAATCCACTCTCGCCCACCCAAAGAGGGGTAGGCATGTGAGGTGATTCCAAGTTGAGATGAAAGTTGGGAACAGTGGACCCATCGCTGACATTGTCGATGGATGCATTGAAGGAAAAAAAAATGAGGTGATGTTGCCAGTGGGGTCAAGCGATAGGCTCATCAGGAAAGACTTACAACTAAGTTCAATAAGAATGAGGTTTTTGTATGGGCATTCAAGTTGGACCTTTTTTTTTCTTCTACTCTCTTGGTTGATTTTCCTCTTCCTATTTCATTGGAATATCCTTACATCTCTTTGAACTACTTTGATGGAGATATTGTTTCGTTTGTTGCATGTACTATAGACAAAACCACTGTAATATTTCCTTACTACTCTCATGATAGCCCAGATATAATCCTTCATACAGGATTACTCCATTGCAGAGATCAAGACTCATGCATGCATGGAACTCAAAAAAGTCAGAAGATGCCAAGCGAGACTGTCACATTGCTCATGTCCTCAAGAACATCAGCAAATTAACAGGTTACTTTTTCGGTCTTTTTCACACACTTTTTGGTTCTTTCGGGTGCCTTTCAATTCTTTCTGTCAATGCACTAGAAAGCATGCAAGCAGATCTCTCTGCTTTCCTTTTTGTTCCTTTCCATACCTTTACTCCTTTATTGTTCTTTTATGGCTTTTTATTGTTCTTTTTTCCTGTTCACATGATTAAAAAAGCAACCAAATTTCATTAAAGGCTGTGAACAGTACAAAGACCGTGGTGAGAAAACCACGGTTTTTCCTGTGATATCTTTTTTCCCTTGCAGACTGGCCAAGATGCTGCCGGCGGAGTTACTACGAACAGTGAGAGCCCTTCGGTTTCAAGTTGTCAACACCGACAATGAGTCTGAATCAACCCAAACAACGCCAACTCTGGACAATCCTATGCCCCCCCAACAGACTTCATGGTCCAAGAAGAACAAGGAAGGCACAACATCAGCATCATGGAGTGACACTGATTCATATTCCTTATCGATCAAGTTGTCGAACGGAGGGCAGAAGCTGGTGATGGGCTCAATTTCAAGAGGGCATTCTGGCAATCTATTGCCAGCTCCCCTGAACTCACTAACCTGGCTAAGGGTGCTCCTAAGACATGGAGTGCATGCAAAGAGAAATGGAATTGAGTAAGTACCATCCGTCACAGTTCCTATATACATTGGCCTATCAGACTTAATAATAATTCTACAATGAACCTCAGAACAGTATTTGATGCCATCCATAAACTTGCCAATATGTCCATCAAGGTATGACTCCAAGTCGTGACTCAGACAAGGGTGCCACCACCCTTCCAATATATAGTGCTGATGCCGCTTCACCAGAAAAATTCAGGTGTTTCAAATTTTAAGACCAAAGGGTGGACATACTATGAGAGAATGAAGGTGATCGGGCCATCAAAGGCCAAGGGCAAGAATTGTTTTCCACCCCGTAACTCAGAAGCTGCAGGTCCGTCCACGAGTGCTAGTGCTCCAAGTCGGCTTGAAGGCAACCCATCCAGGAGTTCAAGCAGCCTAGATCATACTAGCAGGGGTGTTGAGCCCTAGCATGAGCCAGAAAAAGGCACTGCTGGTTCTAGTACCTTCACAAGAGCAGCAAGCACAGTCACCACTGTGACTCAGGCTCAGGCTGGCAGTGGCATTAGTACTATGGTGTCTATGGTAAACTGCCCCCCTCCAGCATCATCATCTCAAGCCTGCTTCGGCACTACATTCACACCAACATCAACATTCTTCCCCCGGCAAACTCCGTCCACCTTCACACCACCAACTGCCCCCTCCTCATTTACAGGTTCATTAGAAAACTCCGTCAAACCTTCATCAAGTATCTCGGTTCGCGCAGGCTTGAAAGGCTGATGACGACATCTCCATCATGATGGTGTCAGCTACATCACGCTCAGCCATCGGATCAACATTTTCAAGCTCATCTACACACAAGTGGCGCGTTACCGCAAAAGACACATCCATAGATCGTGTGGGCAATCATCTTGGATGCATCAACATCACCCTCCATGATCACACGTCAATGGTGGACAACGTGATCAGTTGCATCCCCTGTCTGGGTGAGTCGGAGCAACCTGCTACCACTGCATCAAACTTGGGCTCCACTCAGGCTGGCAAGAGCAAGCTCTGCAACAAGAATTCACCAGTGGTGGAGGAAACAACTGACACACTTTTGTTGCTTGATCTGGGCTTGTTTGATACTGATCAAATGGGGATGATTATTGAAACCTTCTATACAGACATCAGTTCTGCAGAGATGTATCTTAGATTAGTCATGAATCTGTCCGCAGCAGTGATACCGATTCGACGGTCATGGCTGATGAGCCTTTCAAACCAAAGTACTAGTACATTCTCCAGACTCCCAGACTCCCAGTCTACTCGTACACTAGTCTACTCCAAGTCTCATGTACTAATTTACTTGAACAATTGGATCACTGCGCCTTTCTCGCTCCTCTGCATAGCTGTGCCACAAGTCCAAAGATATCTGTTCACATTTTGCTGACATTGAATACTGATCTGCGGTGGTAGCAATCCCACTTCCAATCCCACCGTGTATGCCCTCTGCTTCTTCCAGAAGGGGGGCAAGGAGATCACCAAGCACCACATCTTCAAGCTCAATGGAGTCAAACCTACGGATAATGTTGTGGATGCAGCAACATGCTGGAGGGATACGTGTCTGGATATCCATGGAATAGGGGGATGGTGAGGATGCGGAACCAGTTTTTGACGACCCTGATGATGTGCTCGACAACATTTCAGAGCTGGGAGTGACATAGATTGAAATATTCCTGGTGGTTGACTGGCCTAATTATGGTCCAAGACTTCAAGTCAGTCATGCTTGTCCCAAAGCAGTCTTAGTTACTTACCAAAGTTGTGCTCGGCCCCATTCTGCGAGGTGGTATCTCTGTTCCTGGTATGGCTTTGGAAACCCTGCATCTGCAAGGTAGTACTTGCCAGGGGGGATTGCAAGGTCATAGATGCGTGCATCGTGGTAGACGGTCGCATCAGCCGCTGACCCTTCCCATCCACTCAGCACATACAGAAAGTTCATGTCAAAGTCACAGCAAACAAGACAGTTTTGAGAGTTAAATCCCTTCCGGTTGCGCGCACCATCATGTTCTTCAGCTGATGGGGTACATGGAATGTGTGTGCTGTCAATGGCACCAATCGTGTCCTTGAAGAACGGCATGAAGCAAGGGTTTTCTTCAATGTGTTCAGGTACAGGATCGTCAGTGCACGGAAGCCGAACGTATCGCTGGTAGATCGGAGGAGACGCAAAGGCTGAAACCATTTTTTTGAAGTATCTAACAAACCGATCAACCAATTTAGCAGAAAGAAAGAAAGAAATGACTCTATTCACCAGTGGGATCTGTAAGTTTTGAGCTAGTAGCACCATCTCCATCAGCAATTAGTAGGACTTACTGGCGTCATCATGGTCATCATCAGATTCATCACTGAAATCTGAGTCATTCAGCATATTGATTGAAGTTAGGCCAGTGCAACCTTGGAGATGAGGGAAGAGGAAGAGGCTAGTAAAATACACACAGCACCGACTCTTTATAACATGGCTCAGGATCATGTCGGCCATGGACGGTCCAGGAGAGAACTGGGGAGGGAACATGATGGGCAGTAGGCAGCAGTTCCAGTGCGTTCCCTGTGTGCAGACTCGGAAGCAGAGATCACTTTTTTCCGGCAGCATCTTGGCCAGTCTGCAAGAGAAAAAGATATCACGGGAAAAACCGTGGTTTTCTCACCATGGTCTTCGTACCGTTCACAGCCTAAGGTCCAGTATGGACTCTGAAAAAAGAGTGAAACTGAAATGGATGTTTCAACTCTAGGTCATGTGCACATACCCCGTGACTCCGTACTGCCACACCAGAACTGTCCGGATTCATATCGGATTGGCAGAAGTAGAACCAAGTGCTGATGATAAGAGCTGATGCATAAGAACCAGGTGTCAATGATAAGAAACATATTCACTATCCTCCATCATGATGGATCCAGAGTCATTGCAGATCACACAGCGCCGCTACCTTGCTGTTCTCATATCCCTCATCATCACTCAAATCGTGGCCCACAGATCAAGCGGAAAGAAGGCGTGCTGATGAATGCTGTGATAACATTGTGCAAGAGATGTAGATCGACTACCAAGAGGAGCTTGCACAGTGAGGGCTGTTGTAGTAGATGACCTGCGCACCACACAACTTGAACCATACTAGTATTCAAGTTGTGCATAATGACATATTACAATTATACATAGTACATATGACATGATGAATATGTGACTCAGACTTGGCAATACATTGTGACATGGACATAAATCATTCTTAAAAACGCCTCATTATACTGTTGGGTGGGATCCCAGCTTGACAAGCAAGTTCAATCTTTGACAACCTGCATTCCAACCAGTCCTTCCTCACTTCTTTATTCAATGTCAGGAATAAAATGATCTGACGACGAGCAGCGAATGAGACTCCGGATGCTCCTGCCCACGGTGGTACGTGCTTCCGGGTCTTTGATTATTCGATTATTCGAACTACCTCTGTTTCTGCTAATTAGCCTCGCAAAGTACTACGAAGGTTGGACCACCTAAGGGTGCGAAGAGGAAGAAGCAACAAGCAGCCGTTCCTCAGGAGGACAGTGTGCCTGCTGGGAATGAGTCTCGCAGTGTGGGTCCATCTGTTACGGTGGATGAAGTTGCAGAAAGAGTGGACGGTGAGAAGGTTGGAATTATTTCTGTGATCCAGCTTGACAATCCATATTGCTAGGCGGTCTCGCAAGTCTTCCCGTTAGTCCCCAAAAGGTTAAATGACGTAGGACCGAACAGATTGTCCCTTCGCACACCGACGCAGCACAGGGAACGGATCCCATGCTCGATGATCCTGGGCGTTTTGTCTCGCCCGACGCGGATGACGCCAAAGCGATGCAGGTATTGCATGAGGTGTGTTTACTTTCAAAGGCAATGCTCAGACCTCTGTAATGACAGCTTTTACAGGAGGACCAGGAACCACCAGCAATCACGCGACGGGCAGAGTCTTCGCTTTCTTCGCTTCCCCCATCCTCTCCACCTGCCGCTACCGATGAAGCTTCTTCAGTGGAAGAAGGCGACCTGGAAGCGGATGTAAGTTGAATCCTTTCACGATGTGTGCGTTGCTCAACCTTGTTTGCCTCAGGATTCACTTGAGTTCCGAGCTCGCGTTCGTGCAAAACCAAAGGGCAATCCTGCCGACGAGGAATACAAAGCATCAGAAGATGATCATGTCAGTTACCCTCTTTCACAACATGTCTTGTTCTTACACGCAATTCCGTAGGAATTTGCCGACTTGACCACTCAGTATGATGTGAAAGGGAAGGGCAGGGCGGTTGACGAGGAATACCAACTGTCCGACGGTGATAAGCACAGCGAGGACTCAGAGTACAATCAACTTGAGAACGACAACTTGCTGGACGAAATCTGTCCTGACAACATTCCTTCCACGCGACAGCCTGCAAATGAGGAGGAAGAGCCCTCCCATCTCCGCGATCGAGACAACTGGGCGATGAAGCACGGCACCATGAGCCACGAGGACTCCGAGCATTGCAAAGCCTTTGGCAAAGGCGTCATGGATGGAGCTCGAGAACTGGCAAGAAAGTTGCAGAAGCCGACGAAAACCGTGCTGATGGAATCGGGCCTACTTATCCAAAATGCCCGCGCACAAAGTCTGCCGAATATGTACCGATCGTGGTATTCAATCGAACGACCGAAAGAAGCAGGAGGTAATGTTTTTTATTATTATTATCTTACCCGTCTTTAATGAAGATTGTTCAGAAACGGCATCTGATTGGCGCGCGCGCCAAACTGCAGACTACAAGGAATGGAAAGCAGATGTATATGATGTTGCAGATGCCGAAGAACAGGAACGGCTGTGCCAAGAGCTCGACGTCAAACCAGATGAACCAGTCATTCAATGCAGCGCAGCGGTACGAGTCAAGTGTGCAGCGACGCAATTGTCCGAGTTGGTAAGATCACAATCGTCTATTCATGGTTCATGTGACCTGAATTTCACCCAGTCGGCGTCCTATAGCAACCTGCACGACATGGAGGTGTTTGGCGGCGTGATCTACACTGGTGATGACCATGACGCGCGGAAGGGTTCTGCATTTTTCGGAGGGACAGACCGTGCTCGCTGGATGATGGATCAATTGAACATTCCAGTCAAGTCTGCTCTGAGCATCCTTGAGACGTGCTTCAAGTACGTATTTTTTATTGTTTATCACTATGTTCCCGATGTTGAAGCACACCATGATGTTGTCCTTAGAGCAGAAAAGCTCAGCCAAAGTGGCTTACGCTCAGCCTTCCTATCACTACTCGGAGGCAAAGTTGTATCCGGCTTCTCGGTCAAAGTCTGCACAAAGACTTGCGACTCTGCGCGGACATCATTGAGTACTATTCTCTTGAAGCAGCTCGGTATGTGCCGAAATCATCATCCTTGATTTTATTCTAACGACTCTTCAGAGCCGTTCCTGCGAGGCAGCAACGTGAAATTGAAGATGAACACGTTTCCATGGAAACGCTGGTTGGAATACGCGAGGGACTTGAAGATATGCTTGGTCAATTGGGATGAGGCTGCAGCGATACCTGGGCCGTTATGTCGTTCCAAGGACATCCATTTGCCTGAACTGCGGAGAATGCTTGAGCCCTATGAGGCCATTGCAGATGATGCGAGCGATGATGAGGTAGCAGGGGGAGTGCGCATATTGGAATGGGATGCCGGTAGGCCCAAATGACTTTACCGATGCAAATAATTGCTCATGCCAACACGCTGCAGAGTACAGCCACCTCCTTCCACACAATCGTGATTGGGACAGGATTCCCTTGGTTCGTGGCACGACAGGCAAAGTCCTTGCTCGCATCAAGGATATTCCAGATGCATTTGATGGTCGGAAGGTGAAGAAGGCCAATCGGGGGAAGCAGATGATCCGTACCACCAGCGAAGAAGAGGATAGCGGGCCTGCTCCGTTACCCACAGGTCGAAAGGTCAAAAAGCAGCCGGCAAAGAAAGGCAGTTCTCGGCGTAGGGGTATAGATCGCGTCGACAGCGACAGTGATGAAACACCTCCGTTTGTGCCTGACCGGGATCAAGACTTGCCTGGTCCTCCACCTCCGGAAGTCGTCCCGCTCGAATGGAATAGGGAACCCAACCTTGCAGTGCGACCTGTAGAGCATCCTGCTGTTCCTCCTCCCGATCATCCGCTCGCCCATCCTCCTCGTGGTCCTGCTCCATCTACTCTGGAACCCACTATTCGTGCTCCGTCAACATTGAATTTTCCTGTTCGCCGTAAAGCTCGGACAAATTCAGGACATCAGTCTCGATCGCGACCACCACCTCCCATGATGCCCCCTATGTCCCAACAAAATCCATATGGGTACCCTATGCCGTATATGCCACAAGGGGTGTATCCTCCAAATTATCCCTACGGGTATGGAATGGGGGAGTTCAGGGCCGGGCCTTCGCGCATGCCAAATGTTTACGAGTATGACCATACTGATGATGAAGATGAGCAATAATCCTCGAGCAATGTTATATAAATACATCGTTGTATATAAATTGTGAACAATGTCTTTATTCTTTCATGTTTGACTAAGTGACATGATGAGGGAGTTCCACTGAAGGGACTCCCATTGACTTGGTGAAGGACTCCCATTTAAGTGGTGAGGGACTCCCACTCTCCTGCTAGGGGGACTCCCACTTCCATCTCAAGGGACTCCCACTTACATATTGAGGGACTCCCACTTACCTCCTAAGGGACTCCTGCTGACTTGGTGAGGGACTCCCACCCACCTCCTGAGGGACTCCCACTTATCTCCTAAGGGATTCCCACTGACTTGGTGAGGGACTCCCACCCACCTCCTGAGGGACTCCCACTTACCTCCTAAGGGACTCCCACTTACCTCCTGAGGGACTCCCACTGACCTGTTGAGGGACTCCCACTTACCTCCTAAGGGACTCCCACTGACTTGGTGAGGGTCTCCCACGGACATGCTGAGGGACTCCCACTGACTTGGTGAGGGACTCCCACGGACATGCTGAGGGACTCCCACTTACCTCCTGAGGGACTCCCACCCACTTCCTAAGGGACTCCCACTGACTTGGTGAGGGACTCCCACGGACATGCTGAGGAACTCCCACTTACCTCCTTAGGGACTCCCACCCACCTCCTGAGGGACTCCCACTCACCTCATGAGGGACTCCTACTGACTTAGTGAGGGACTCCCACTCATCTCCTGAGGGACTCCCACTGACATGCTGAGGGACTCCCACTGACATGCTGAGGGACTCCCACTGACATGGTGAGCGACTCTCACTTACCTCCTAAGGGACTCCCACTGACCTGATGTGAGGGACTCCTATTTAAGTCCTGAGGGACTCCCACTGACTTGGTGAGGGACTCTCACTTATACAATGAGAGACTTCCACTGACTTGGTGAGTGACTCCTACTGACTTGGCGAGGGACTTCTATATCACTAATGGAACTCCTACTTCATGTAGTCAGGGACTGTAGGAAACACCCACTGATTCTCAGATGAACTCCCATATAACCATCATTGAACTCCTAACCTGTCACAATTCACCCAAGGGAGCAGGTTGTCTGATTTTAAGACATTTAATAGAATGCACAATGATTTCACTTGTCTGCTCTTCAATGAAGCATGCACCTGAATTTGTCAACCTTTGATGGAAATAACTAACATGTTCAGGCAATCCATAGTATTTCAGAGGACATTCAATATAGGTCAATGAGTTTGACATACTCTATGAGGGAATCCCATGCTGGAAAGGCAAAGAGAGAGTCTCATAGTCAGTATTACAATGGAAGTCCCCAAACTAGTCATGAGGAAGTCCCATTCTTCTCATAAGGAGGTGCTGAGGGAGTCCCATGATAAGTCTTAGGGAGTCCCACTGGAGTGTTGAGGGATTCCCATGATGGGTAGTGGGAGTCCCATTGAAGTGGTGAGGGAGTCCCATCATGAGTAGTGGGAGTTCCATTGAAGTGGTGAGGGAGTCCCATCATGAGTAGTGGGAGTCCCATTGAAGTGGTGAGGGAGTCCCATCATGAGTAGTGGGAGTCCCACTAGAGTGGTGAGGGAGTCCCGTCATGAGTACTGGGAGTCCCTCAAGAGTCCTGAGGGAGTCCCATCATGAGTAGTGGGAGTCCCACTGGAG